>UESW01003874.1:296869-520728 GCA_900491605.1 Calamus simplicifolius
TGAGGAGGTTCAAATCCATGACCCAAGCGGCCCCAAACTGAAATAAATATTAAATAACCCCACGGCCTCGATAGCTTTCTGCTTCTATGAACACAGAATTAACTCCCCTATAGGAGTCCCTAGGCTACTTTATTAGCATCCTAAGAATTATATCCTAATACAACGTACCGAAAACTACCCGATGGCTATGATTTTCAGCTAACACATAGAATGAAATATTAAAAACACCAAATAAGTAAAGGAGAGCGTTTTCTCGTTTAAAGTCAATCTATTAAGGAACTTTATGAAGTCTCCTCAAATAAAACAGATGATCATAACAAAAAGAGGTCCGTTAAAGGGACCAAGTTAAGGACAAAAAAAGCTAAAATTAAAGTCAAAAACAAATTTAGACATCCCCAATCAGTTCCCTGAATGCTCTTTCTCTATATTGAGGTCGGAGGCCGGCTCCTCGACAAAAGGCTTTTCTACAACAAGATTGGCCGCCTCTATCTCACCCGCCGTGTCCTCAACCTCCGCGTCAGGGATTTCTTCGTCCACGGCTCGGAAGCGTTCAAGGTCCTTTAAATTAAATGTTGGCCTAACCTCTGCTTACACATCTCGAAGCCCTGAACGAAGGCATCCAGAGCGGCCTCCTGGAACTCCGACTCAAAGTCCGGGGAGCCCTTGTAGTTCTTAATAGCGTCCCGAACCTTGGCTTCGGCTATGACTGCCTTCTCTTGAGCTTTGGCTTCAGCCGCAGCCACCCTCTCTTGAGCTTTGACCTCAGCCATAGCTATCTTTTCCCGGGCCTCGGCCTCAATCTCAGCTATCTTTTCCCGGGCCTTGGCCTCAACTATGGCTATCTTCTCCTGAGCCTCCGTACCGCTGCTGTAGCTTTGTCAAGAGAATCCTTGGCGTCTTTTTCAGCTAAAACCAGCTTCTCCATGGCATCACGAGCCGTGGCCTCTGCATTATCGGCTCGGTTCTCAGTATGCTCTAACTTAAGAGTAGTCTCTTTTAACCTCTCTTCCGTCGGCAACAACTTCGCCCGAACCTCAGACAATTGGGCGTCTAGGTTTTGCAACTCCATCTCTGCCTTTCCTCGCCAGGTCCGATAATCTCACGAATAACCCGAGATCGTGTAAAGCTTTTGATTCTCGGACCTTCGTCTCCGCTAATTCCTTGTCTAAGCTCGCACTGAGACTTGGCCTTGTTTAAATCTTCGCGCAAGACGAAAAGGCCGTTCGACATCTGCAAAACACGTTCAGTAAATACCTGAATCCGATAACCATAGGAGAGGAAGATTGAAACCTACCTGAAGCGCGGCTGTGAACATGGTGTCGAAGGACTCTTCTTGCGTTACCTGCCTCATTTTGTCTTGGAACCTGGGCAGGATCGCGAGCTTGAGAACTGTCTCTGACAAACAACTTTTGTACCCCGCGCCCTGATTAGGCGCTGGAGGAGGCGGAGGTAGATTTTCTAAAGCTCCTGAAGGAGCGGGGGCAGGAGCGCCCACTTCCTTTGGTAAAGAAGGAACCGACAAATTAACTTCAACAGCTTCTGCACTCCCTACAGATCCCCCGGGACTCTTATTGGAGGGAGGGATGACTTCCGGAAGCTCTCTTTCGACAGGACTTCCTATCGGAATCCCCGTCGGAGGACTTATCTCCTCCTCACTATCTTCTATTAAGGTCGCTTCAGGAATCATTGCTGGAGGCTGAACCTGGCGATCCGATTCGGATTGACGGGATTTTTTAGGTTCACTTCCCGCCGTCATGCTCACCCCTCTCTCTCTTGCGAAGATTTGATACCAAGAAGTCTCGAGAGAACTTCATTGCTGCAATATAGTAAACATAGGGTCAGTCAAAAAGACCCAAACATAATAGCTAAGAGTACAAAGAAGAAGGAGAGGTGAATTCTTTGAGGCTCACCGGGCGCTGCAGCCAGTGACACTGGCATGAAAGCAAGCTCCCGAGATTATCCTCCGATAACAATTCTTTACTGGGAGGTATAACGGTAGAGATAAGAGTGTTGAAGAGTTCGCGATCTCTCTCATCAACGCTCGCATTCTGATTAGAGCTGGTGTCCGGGATACCCCAATCTACACCCAACCCCTCCAAATGTACATAGAAAAACCTAGATTTCCACCCTTTAATCTTAGAAGGAAGATTAAGTTTAAGGACCCTTTTAGGCCTCGATGCAAAACTCCACCATCCATCCCTAACGGGTTCCGAATCCTATATAGTGCTCTAAATAAGAAAAGTCGAGCAGAAGCTCCATGAAAAGAACAAAGCACCAAAAAGGAAAAATAACGCGGATAGAATTGGGAGTGAGTTGTGCAGGGATAAGCTGATATCGGTTTAACAGATTCACTAAAAAGGGATGTAGGGGCAGTCGCAGGCCCCCCTTAAAGAACTCCTCGTACAAAGCGACCTTACCTGGCCGCGCTAAGGTAACCCTATCCTCAGAAAGGGGAACGGAAAGCTGAATATTAGCAGGAATTCCAAATTGGGCCCTAAGTTCCTAAGGTCCTGGGAGGATATGGTGGAAGCAACGTCCGCCGGTCTAGTCAATTTAGAAATAACCGCGGGAGGTCCTACCTCACGGCTGGTGGACGAAGAAGAGACCCTAGGAGATGGAAACGACAACTTAGGCACGGGCGGCGTAGCCCGGCAGCGGGTTGGTCCCCGTGGATGACTACCCCTCCCGGAGCCCGTCGACGTGCTCGGAGATCTCCTCTCGGGAGGGCTCAACCATGGGACCCTTACCTTTCCTATCTATGGGGAAATCCATAAAGAAAGAAAGGGAAAAGAAGAAATCGACTGACCTGGGCTTGAGGAAGTAAAAAACGCGAGAAGACACACGAAACTAAGGATGAAGGAAAAGGGATGGCTCCCTCTTTTCTTTATAAGTACCAGATACAATGCCTCGAGCGCCACAAGAACACGTGGCGGCCCCCAATGGAGCCAGACAAATGAAAAGACGCTATCCTTTAGGGATAGACGCCTCCCCCTCCCTTTTTCGAAACACTGCTTATCAAATACTGGACGTTTTGAAATTCGAATTTTCCGCCCTTCTCCCTTGCACGTGCACAATACACTTAAAATACAAGGAAGAAGGGCGAGGGGGCATATGATATGGATAATAAATAGAAATAGTTAAAAAATAATAATACATGTATATATACGACCCCAGAGCCTGGGCGGCCCCCAGAGCCTGGGCGGCCCCAGGTCCTAGGCGGCCCCCAGTCCTGGGCGGCCCCCAGAGCCTGGGCGGCCCAGTCCTGGGCGGCCCCCAGAGCCTGGGCGGCCCCCGGTCCTGGGCGGCCCCCAGTCCTGGGCGGCCCCCAGTCCTGGGCGACCCCCAGAGCCTGGGCGCCCCCAGCCTGGGCGGCCCCCAGTCCTGGGCGGCCCCCAGAGCCTGGGCGGCCCCCGGTCCTGGGCGGCCCCCGGTCCTGGGCAGCCCCCAGAGCCTGGGCGGCCCCCTAGTCCTGGACGGCCCCCAGAGCCTGGGCGGCCCCCAGTCCTGGGCGACTCCCGGAGCCTGGGCGGCCCCCGGAGCCTGGGTGGTCCCCGGTCCTGGGCGGCCCCCAATCCTGGGCGGCCCCCAGAGCCTGGGCGGCCCCCAGTCCCTGACGGCCCCCAGATCCTGGGCGGCCCCCAGTCCTGGGCGGTCCCCAGTCCTGGGCGGCCCCTAGTCCTGGGCGGCCCCCAAAGCTTGGGCGGCCCCCAGTCCTGGGCGGCCCCCAGAGCCTGGGCGGCCCCCGATCCTGGGGGAGAGGGGCTCACAAATCGAGGAATGTTAAACATCATGACGCTTTAAATGATACGAATAAGACAAGCACTAAAAAGCCGCCGTTTATCCAGAAAGAGACATTGAACCTCTTTTTTAGAGCCAGATACCTTTTTCTGACTCTGATATCCCCACCAACTCTGACATTCCCTCGGGATAATCAAGACATTATGAAAATCCTTGCCTTCGTGAATAAGCTTCTTAATATCCTTATTATTAATTATCACCGAATGACAACGTAGTAAGAGAGATAAAAGATGAATACTTATCCAACACGTGGACTCGTAGGAATTAAAGAAAAATGATGATAAAATGAAGAAAAGGAAAAGGATAAAGAGAGGGAGGAGGAAGGGAGGAAGAGGGAGACTTTTTCCTTTAGAAAAAAAGAGAGATCTGTAGCTAGAGAAAAATCTGGTGATCCAGCATCAACACCATACAAAGTCTTCATTGTTCTTTAACTGCTTGTCATATATTCCTACATTTAAAAAAGATAGGATTAGACATTTAGTATGCCACAACCGAAAATCCTAGGATCCTCAAATTTTGTCCAATGATTTCTTATAAACACTCAGGAGAGTGCTTCTAATCCATTAGTACATAAGATGGGGAGAGAAGATATGAGAAATGAAACTAAAATTTTAGGTTAATTAGAGAGATATAATTTTCAATCACCAATGTAATAAGACCATTCATTACTAACTGGTGTGGCTGATCAGGCCCCGTCGGTAATAGGAAAATGAGAGGTGCCCGTCATCTTCAATAAGAGCTAGGCCCGGTGAGACCAGGTCAGAAGCTCCCCCTGAACTTGGCCTCGACCTCGGCCTCGACCTCGACCTCGGCCTCGACCCTGAGATACTCTTGAGTTCTCATCGGCCCCAGCCTCGGCTCTGGCCTCGACCTCGGCCCCGGCCTCGACCTCGGCCTCGGTCCCAGCACCGAAGTACTCCTGAGTTTTCCTTGGCCTCGGCGCCCAGGGACCCCACGTGGCCCGGCAATCGTTTGCAACTACCACGTGGCCCACCAATCTTCTGCGACTTTGCGTGGCCACTACGGTTGTAGTGTTCGCCTGCAACTGCCATGTGGCCCATCAATCTCCTACAATCCTGCATGACTACTACCGGTTGTAGTGTCCGTTTGATACGAACAGGCCCACCAACCACCTATGACGTCGTACCTGGCAGAGGGATGGCATACCAGGGTACCTCAGGGTCTTCCTCTTTGTGCCATCTACAACCTTTGCCAACAGTCGGGCTAGTGGATATTCCACCCCAGGCCCAGCCGAGCCCTTAGACTCGGCCTTCCTTCATCTGTCAAAGGATGGAAGACCCGATTCTTCTTCGCAGACCTTGAGGTGAGGCCGAGCTGGGGGGACCCGGATATGGGTTCGAACAAAAACCAGTTGGTGGTTTCGAGGGACGAAGAGGCGTTCCACCAGCTGCTGACCATCGGATCCCTCACTGCCATGAGCTCTTGTCAGAGGAGAATCTATGGCTAGCGGGCGCCATCCCGAGCGATGGTGAAGGCCCTTCAGGGGACTTCCCTCTAGCCTTAGGAGGGGACCAGTGGCGGCCAGACGACCCCTGACGGGGGGCCCGTCCGATGACCTGCCACTATGACAAGGAACCCGATCCTCGTTAGAATCGAAGGAGGACCAGGGGAGAGGGGGTCAGAGATGGTCGCAATTGTGAATGGGAGAAATGGTCATCGAAAAGTGGGGCGGAGGACCACGAGTCAGGTGAGGAAGCCATGGAACATGAGTAAAGAAAGTCAGGAGAATTGACCTGGGAAGAAGGCTCAATCGGAGGCAGAAGAAGGCTCGGGAGAGGAAGAAGAACTTCGGAAGTGCAAGGAGCCGGGCTTAGGGCAATTCTCCTTTTACCCCCTTTTTTCGAAATGTCCCATCTGACTTGACCTGCCACACACACGCCTTCCACTAAAGGAGTCGTCTCGGCAATCGTTCGGCGCACGAAACATGAGATCCTTGGCCAATGGCAGGCCACTGATGACATCGACTCAATGATGGCGGTTACCTTTTCGCAGAGTCTGAAGAGTTTCCCCCATCCCGAGCGAGGCAATGGTGTTGCGATACCCTGCGCATCCAGCATTAAAGAGCTGTCGCCCCTGGGGACATATGTACCACTTAATGATCGATGATGCGTCGAGATCAGCCACTGAGTGACATAGCGCCCCTTTTGCTGAGCAGAAAGTACACCCACACTATCCAAGGGACGGGGAGGCATTTCGTGTGGCTGATCAGGCCCCGTTGATAACGAGCTAATGGGAGGTGCCCGCCGTCTTCAACAAGAGCTAAGCCCGATAAAACCAAGCTAGAAGCTCCTTCTGAACTCGGCCCTGACCTCGGCCTTAGCCCCTAGGTACTCCCAAGTTCTCATCGGCTCTAGCCTCGGCCCTGACCTCGGCCTTGGCCCTGACCTCGGCTTCGACCTTGACCTCAGCTTCGGCCCCGGCCTCGGCCTCGACCTCGACCTATGCCTCAGCCTCGACCTTGGCCCCGGCCTGACCTCGGCCTCGGCCCCGACCTCGATCCCAGCATCGAAGTACTTCCAAGTTTCCTTCGGCCTCGGCGCCCAGGAACCCCATGTGGCCCGGCAGATGCTTGCAACTGCCACATGGCCCACCAATCTCCTGTGATCCTGTGCGGCCACTACTAATTACAGTGCTCACCTGCAACTACCACATGACCCATCAATCTCCTGCGATCTTGCACGGCCACTACTGGTTACAGTGCCCGCCTAACACGATCAGGCCCACCAACCACCTGTGGCACCGCACCTGGCAGAGGGATGGCATACCAGGATACCTTGACAACCTCAGGAACGATCGTGACCTATCCTCCATTAGCCCTGCCATCTATTCTCTGCCAACGGTGGCGTCTCTGACCAAGCAACCTTCCAGAAGGGGTAAGAGGGACTGATGTGGGACAACCAACGTGAGATGTATTTCTAATAGAATTAGTAAAGATTAAATGAATGATTAAGTGAAATAACACATGCATTCTCATTGTTTAAGAACTAAAAATTTTATGGAGGGGACTTAGAAGACTAAATAAAGTTTGAATTTAGAATTTAAACAAAGTAATAAAGAAGTGGAACGTTGTGGTTAAGAAACCACTCAGTTAGGGCTAAGTAAATCTAATAATTGCAGATATGAAAGGATTTTAAAGAGGGTTCTCCCAGAAATTAATAAACTTAAGTAAAATCGATCACTTAGGGAAGGAACTTGAGGATGACAAGGGATTCCACCATATTGTAAGCTTTCGTACCTTGATTCATGGTGGGAACAACTGTAACTTTGGAACCATGGAAGCGGGGATCCTTGATCGGTTGAAAATGGGCTTGAAGCAAAGTGGGGAAAGGAGGATAAAATGTGGATGATATAAATAAACACCAGGCCTCACCTACCCTCTCACAGGGGACCTATCTAACAAGCAGGGGATTTTCTCAAGAAAACTTCATTAATCATCTTTTTTACAAAAACCAGGAGCCCTTTTATAGACTACCAAGCACTTATATCATCTTATCATTAGAGGAAGAAAATCTCGGCCAGCAAAGAGAAGAATGTGGGGCATCTCATGATTTATGAAGGCGGTTTCCAATGTGGGCGTCAATGTGGGCATCCCATGATTTGTGGAGGTCTCATGATTTCGGTTTCTAATGTGGTGTCAATGTGGGCGTCCCATGATTTGTGAAGGCAGATTCCAATATGGACATCCCTTGATTTGTGGAGGTCATGATTTATGGAGGCGATTTCCAATGTGGGCATCCCATGATAAGAGGAGGTGGTTGTGGAGACTTTGGCTTGATTCAAAATCTTTCTATTCATTGGGCGACATTCCTTGTTGATGTGGCGTGATGATATGGCTTCAATGTTGGTGACTTCATGACCATGCACCCATTCTTCTTGTGCTGAACCAGATCAATTTTTGGGCTGGACTCCTTTTGACTCAATTGCAATAAAGAACTTAAACATGATTCAATCAAAAAATACAGTCAATTGAAATAAAATTGCTCAAATAGAAAATAAATACAGGACTAAAACTTAATTTAATCTTCCATCCATAAAGAATCCAGCTGAAGTTGTTGAAGCCTCTTCCTGAGCCTAGTGTCCGCACCAATTCTCTCCGGATGGGAGGAACTCGACCCTGTTGAGTAAGGATCAATCTGTCCATGATATTTCTCTTGTAAGTCTGATGCAATTTGTTGAAGATCCTCTCGGGTGATCCAGGAGTCCTCGGATTCAGGTCGGCCTTGCCAATGAACCAGATAACGTTGATAGCCTTTATTTCTGGTGGTAATCCCTGGTCATCCAAAATACGTTCAACTCTGTCTCTCCGTCTGGTGAAATTGCTGGTGGACACTCAGGTAGGGTTTCACTCTCAAAGGCAGGATAAGGCCCAAAAGGCTCACTAGGAATTAATGTCGGTTCTTTGTATTCTTTCATATCTGAAATATTAAATGTGGAACTAATGCCATAATCTGGTGGTAACTCTAAAACATATGCATTAGGTCCTACTTTCTTTATTACTTTGAAAGGTCTAACTCCTGGGCGTGTAGTTTCTTTATAGTTCCGTGGAAACCTTTCAGTCTAAGTTTAATCATTACAGAGTCCCCTTCACTAAATTCCTTCATTCTTTTACATGAGTTAGCCATATGTTTATATACTTCATTGCTCATTTGAATCTTTTTACTAATTTCTTTATGCAACTCCTTAATATACTGTGCATATGACTCGGCAGACTCAGATACTCGTGCATGTGATGGTAATGGAATGAGGTCGATAGGTCTTCTAGGTTTATAACCATGGACAATCTCAAAGGGGCTTTTCCCAGTAGACCTATTGACTGAACTGTTGTATGCAAACTCAGCACAAGGTAATAATAAATCTCAGTTTCCCAGATGTTCTCCTACAGACCTCAGTAGGTTGCCTAGACTCCTATTTATGACTTCAGTCTGGCCATCAGTCTGGGGATGGTAGGCAGTGGAGAATTTTAATTTGGTACCTAACAAATGCCATAGGGTTTTCCAAAAGTAGCTGGTGAATTTGACATCCCTATCAGGCACTATGGTTTTAGGCAGACCATGTAGCTTTACCACTCCATCTAAAAAAGTTTGGCGACTCTAGAGGCATCAACGGTTTGGGAACAAGGGATGAAGTGAGCCATTTTTGAGAACCTATCGACCACAACAAAGATCGAATCATGTTTCCGCTGGGTCTTAGGTAGGCCTAATACGAAATCCATGCTAAGGTCCTGCCAGGGACAATCGGGTATAGGTAAGGGTGTATAGAGTCCAGTATTTTGCTTTTGTTGCTTGCCAATAGCACAAGTTCGACACCTGGCCACTATCTGGGCAACTTGTCTCTTAAGTCCTGGCCAAAAAAATTGGTCTTCAACAGCTAAAATGGTCTTATTTCTACCAAAGTGACCAACTAAACCTCCCGCATGGGTCTCCCAAACTAGAAAGTCTCTCAAGGAAGTTTTGGGAATACAGAGCTTTTCTCTTTAAACAGATGACCATTTAGAAGGGTATAATCACTATAGTCACTAGATGGTCCTTGACTCAAGGCCTGGTAAATTTCACTAAAGTCTAGGACAGGTTGCATACTCATCTTTAAGTCTCTCAAATCAACAACTTCAGTGCTAACTGAATGTAAAAGTAAGGTTCTACGACTCAAACATCGGCTACCTTATTCTCAGCTCCGGCATGGTGTTTCAGGACAAAAGTGTAGGCTTGGATGTATTCTACCCATTTGGCATGCCTAGGATTAACCTTTTCTGGGAACTAAGAAATCTAAGGGCCTCATGATCAGAGAATAGGATAAATTCTTGCGGTAGAAGATATGTCTTCAATACTTTAAAGCTTGCACTACCGTATAGAGTTCTTTATCATAGGTGGAATATTTAAGCTTAGCATCATTTAATTTTTACTAAAGAAAGCTATGGGGTGGTTCTCCTGGCTTAAAACTCTGCCTATTCCAACTCCGGATGCATCACAAGCTACCTCGAATACTTTGGTAAAGTCTGGTAACTTCAAAATAGGTGCTTGTATCATTCTATCTTTTATCTTTAGGAAGGCTCTATTAACTGCTTTGGTCCAATTAAAACACCCTTCCTAAGACAATCAGTTATTGGGGCGACAATGGAGCTAAAACCTCATATGAATCTCCTATAGAAGGTGGCTAGACCATGAAAACTACGAATATCATGAACAGTTTTGGGAACAAACCACTCAACTATGGCTTTTATCTTTTCAGGATCAGCTGAAACTCCATCAGGGGTGACAATGAAACCTAGAAAGTGACTCTATGGGTTAAGAACTCACACTTCTTCAAATTAGCATAGAGATTCTCTTTCCTAAGGGTTGTACATACTTGCCTAAGGTGGTCTAAGTGGCTTTCCTTAGTCCTACTGTAAATCAAAATATCATCAAAGTATACTCCTACAAAATTTTCCATGAAGGCACGTAGGACTTGGGTCATGATCCTCATAAATGTGCTAGGTGCATTGGACAACCCAAATGGCATCACTACCCATTCAAATAAACCATCCTTAGTCTTAAATGCAGTCTTCCACTCATCCCCTGGTCTAATCCTAACCTGGTGATAGCCGCTCTTCAAATCAATCTTGAAAATATAGTTGCACTGGCCATCATATCTAGCATATCGTCCAAGCGGGAATGGGAAACCTATATTTTACTGTAATTTTATTTATGGCACAACTATCGACACACATCCTCCATGTGTCATCCTTTTTAGGTGTTAACAGGGCTGGAACTGCACAAGGACTCAAACTTTCCTAACAAATCCTTTCCTAAGGAGGTCCCCTACTTGTCTTTGCAACTCTAGGTGTTCTATAGGGTTCATCCTATAATGTGGGAGGTTTGGTAAGGTTGCTCCTGGGACTAAATCAATGGCGTGTTGGATGTCCCTAAGTGGTGGAAGGTGGTCAGGCAGGTCATTTGGAAATACATCCTTAAAGTCCTCTAATAATTCAACTACTTCCTGAGGGTGCTCTTTCTGGGCAGGCTCTTGTGTTTCTCTAGCGGTTAAGATCCAAACAGGTGTACCCTTAGTGAGTTCTTTCTTAATCTCCTTTGCAGTTATCAGATTGACTCTAGTCTTTGTTTCCTTTAGGTGGCTCAATCCTCTCTTAACCGTGTCCTTAGGTGGTGAAGGGTTGATTACAAACTTCTTCCCAAGGTGCATGAATGAGCAAGAATTAGATCGGCCAAAAAGGGTTGCGTCATGGTCAAATAACCAGGGTCGACCTAAGATGATACTACTCACTCCCATTGGTAGAACATCACACCATACTTTCTCCTGATAGGACTGTAATTGGATTTGGACTAGACACCTACTTTTGATAGGAATTGATATGGAGTCTATCCAAAAACCTTATAGGGGTTTGGATGGGGAGCTGTGATAAGCCTAAAGTTTTGACAACACTAGTAGATATGGCATTCACACAACTTCCATATCTATGATTATCTTACACACCTTATCCCCTAACTTGACAAAGGTTTGTAGGATGTTAGTCCTACGCCAATCGTCCTGGGTCTTAGTCTGGGTAAGGATGCATCTAACTACTCCCAAAAGGTCAGGTCTACAAGATCCTCATCACCTTCATACTCATCTGCCAGATTATCCTCAGCTTGATATACTTCCTCGACAAATCATTTAAGGGTGCTTTGGATTCAAACTCATTTTCCTCTAACCCTTCCATGTACAAAGCTCTATTTGGGCAATTGCTCGCATAATGGCCTATCTGATGACATTTGAAGCAAGCATTCCGTTTGGGTTTCTCTGAACTTCTGGTGTTTGCCCTTATCATCTCTACGAGTCAGAGATGTACCAGGTTAGGCCGGTTGGGTCGCATCTAACTTGGTCCTGGCTGCTGACTAGGTGCACTAGTTCTAGGGGTTTCTGGTCTGCAATAAACTGGTCCCCTATGAAATCTCTCAGCATCACGTGCTATCTAATAGGCTAGCTCTAAATCTTGAACTTCTCTCATGAACAACTCTTTCTGATCTCTTCCCTTAATCCGGCTATGAATCTAGATAAGGTAACTGATTCGGACTCATCGACATTGCATCTCATCATAAATTCATCAAACTTTGCAATGTACTCAGCTACACTCTTTGTTCCTTGGGTTAATCTCTGCCACTGATCTAGAAGTCTTTGGTAGTAGGACATGGGAAGGCACTTCTCTTGAAGTCTACGCTTCATTGCTCTCCAGGTTACTATGGGAATATCACCTCTCTATCTAATGAATCTCTCGACATTTTTCAGTATAACCAAGCCTGACGGACTAACCTAAGCTTTGCAAATTTGCACTTCCTTTCCTCAGTCATTTCGTACCACTCAAAATACTAATCCATCTCGCCCTCCCAATCTACATAAACCTTAGGATCTAGACTTCCATCAAAAGTGGGTGCTTCTAATCTAATATTCCTAAGAGTTTGGTCATACTGGTCCATTTGGTCCTGATTGGGTCTCCTAGGATTTGGCTCATAAGCTGGGTCATGGAATGTTCTTCTAGGATTCGGGTCATCGACTCGATTAAAATTGAGTCTTCTAGGATTTGGCTCTGTTGGCCCAGATGGCAACCCAAGAGGAGGGGGGTGAATTGGGTTCTTAAAAATTTTAATACTTTAAAACTAAGTGCTTTGATATGAAAATGCTTGAGTGCAATGTATAGATAAATGCTATGCACAAATAAATGAGATAGAGAGAGAGAGAGAGACAAAGCACGATAAACACAAAGATTTTATAATGGTTCGGTGTATCCAACACCTACGTCCACTCCCAAGCAGCACTTGGGTCCACACTATAATCCACTTGATTACAGCCGAGTTATTTTACAAGCTCACAACCCAAACTTATTGTTTTCCCCGGGATTACAACGAACCCAGCTGGTTTTTCCGGGCTCACCAGCACAAAACCCAACCATAAGCTATCCTTAGCTTGTCCGAGGTACACTACCTCCACTAATTCAATCCCCTGATTGAATTAGCAAACAACAATAAAAATAGAGTTTTGAATACAAAACAGCTCCTCAAATGAGCAAATAAGCAATTAAATAAACAAGGGTAAGAAAAGCCTATTTGAAGCGATTTTGATTTGAGCTTTTCTTCTTTTCTTCTTCTCCTTTGAAAGATTGAATCAGGCCTCAGCTCAGATTCTTCACAGCAATCGCAGTTGAGAAGTTGAAGAAATTTGGGGCTTTTTGAACTTTGCAAATCCTTCGATTTTGAACTTTGAATGCCTCGGATTTCTCTTTGGATTGATGGATTTGAGCTCTGAGTCTTTCCTCTTGATTTCTCTCTCAAGATTTTTTCGATTTTTCAGTCTCTCTCAAAAGCTCTCTTTTCAAACGGATGGTTTCCCCCTTTTTATAGATTTCTTAATCCAAGTTTAGGTGATAAATATAGTCGTTACAGAGTGGTTGATTGCTTCTACATACAAAGAAAAATAGCCGTTAGAGATTAGGTGAAAAAAATATTACCATTGGAGTCCGTTCTAACATTTGAAAATCCGTTCCTGACAGGTTGGAGTCGGCTCCAACTTTTCAGGTGTCGGCTCCAAGTCGGAGTGTCCAAAAATAGTAATAAGAAGTTCGTTGAGGAGTCGGCTCTGAAAAAGTTAAGTGTCGGCTCGACGCTTTCGAAAGTCGGCTCCAGATTTCAAAGGTGTCGACTCTAACTATGTCCAAAAAACATGCTCTCTTTACTCAGGTTAGAGTTGGTTCCAGAAACTCAGGTGTCGACTCCACAACTTTCAGGTGTCGGCTCCCGAACTCTAGGTGTCGGCTCCGAAAACTGACGTAGAAACTACTTCTCTGTATCTCAGGTTGGAGTCAGCTCCGAAACTCTAGGTGTCGACTCCGAACTGTGCTGAAATTCTAGAAAATTTCTGATACGCCCTAGGGTCGGCTCTGGACAGTTGAGGTGTCAACTCTAAGTTCTGAACTTAAATAATTTCCATTAAAATTTGATTCAAAACTTATTTCCTTATACCTTTTGATTGATTAAACATTCTCAATGCCTAAAACACTTCTTAAATTTATTAGAAACATAATGAATATACTCATGTCTTTTGTTAATCATCAAAATCAATAATTGGGTCAACAATCTCTCCTTTTTGATGATGAAAAAATATTGAGTATATGCATGATTAAATAATAAATTTTTTAAAGAAAATAAGTTCTCATAGTCAAGCTTCCCCTGAATGAGATAGCTCCCCCTATGATACTTAACATCTTCTTTCCTAATCATTTAAACTCCATGCATATCAAATTAAGCTCATTTCATTTAATGTTTGATGTCAATTAAACTTATTTCATTGAAACTTCTTGATATCAATTTCTTAATGAAATTCATTCAATGTATATATTATTATCTTCTTTCCCCTTTGTACATTTAATTGTAACTTTTATGCATATACAAATATCATTTACTTCTCCCCCTTTTTTGTAATCAACAAAAAGGTTAATAAGATGCAAATAATATAGATTAAAATCAATGCTTTAGACATTAAGTGAATCAAAAATTCAATTCAAGTCATTCTATATCAAAGTTCAGGATAGCAAATATGATATTCATTACATCATAAATACTTTCAACTATATCAAAATGTTGCTTTCATTACACCATTGAACAAAAAGTTACTTCAATTACATCAAAACATCAAAACATATTAAACTAAACATCAACTTTTAATAACATCAAAAGAAAGAAAGAAAACTTCATTACAATAAAATCAGAATACATTATTTAATAATTTCTAAGAAGTCTTTGCAAATCTTCCATAATTTTTTCCATTCCTTCACTTTGAGTTCTGATAAATTCTTTCAGTCTTCTATCAACGAATGCACATGCAGTAACAATTTTCTCTTGAAGCTCTGCATTGTATCTAGAATAAGTCTCAGAATCTCCTCCAATCTCTTTGAGTTCCTCAAATATGTGCATGAGATCAGTCTTCAAAGATTCTAAAGAAGATCCAAGAGTGGACTCAATTTTGCTCACCCTATCATCCAAGGAATAGAGAGTCTCTCTTAAGTTCATAAATCTGCCATCTAACTCAGTCTTCATCTTTTCTTTATGATTCAAAAGTAATGATTTCAATTGCTCCATCTGAATGTCAGAAAAACTGGTAGAAGCTTGAACACATGAACTTGTAGCAGGTGCAGGAGCTGCTGAAGGTGCTGGGCTACTAGGTCCTGGTGAAATATGTCTCACTGAAGGTCCAGGTGCTGTAGCTCCAACATCAGTAGCTCTTTCATCCAAGAGACTTTTCCTTTCCCAAATTTCATCTTTCTTCACAAATTCCATTCTATGCACAGTTGCTAAACTATAATAATCCGTGTGCCTTGAATTTTTCTTGGGTTCATTTTCAGAAATAACAACACCCTGACTTTGGAATACTAAAGTCAATATCATACCATAGGGTAAAGTGGATCTTCTCTTATTCCCGGCTTCAACCATATACCAAACCAACATACCAGCCAAATTAATTTGTTTTCCAGTCAAAACATTGTCCATTATAACAATGTCTCGCTCTGAGACATACTCAAACCTCCCAGTCTTAGAAAACAAAATCCTTCCACATATATTATGAAGTAACCTCAACTCAAGAGGCAATTGGTTTGCCCTAATTTCTTCAAACTCAGTGATTTTCCTTCCTAGCATCCTTGATAAAGCATTTGACCTTTCACTATGAATACTTCCAGCAAGCCCAGTAACAGGAATCCCTAAAAGATTTCCTAGAATTTTCGAGGTTATATGAATCCTTTTTCCTCTAACAGAACTAACTATTCCTCCATCTCCTATAGATAGATTGAAATAAATTCCTTGACTAGAGCTAGATAAGTGGGTAAATCAAGGGAACACACCTTATCCCAACCTAATTCTTTTAACTGCTGCCCAATAGCGAAACCTTCTTTCTCAAAGAAATAAAAGTCTACCTTTTTGCCCATTATGATTACTCGGCCAGTTAAGGTGTCGATTTAAGGTGAGGAAGGGCTTGGAACAGCGCTCGGTATGGATGACGAAGAGGACGAACAGCTCGGTGAAGGCTGCCTTGCCGAACGCCTCACTATTTGTTTCTCAGTCGTCACCGCTCCACCAAACATGGATCCCCTATGTTTGGGTGCCATTGAGAGCTAAGGAGTGGTTAATTTAAGGGATTTAGGGTTTTGGAAAAAGTTTGGGAGAGTTGGAAGAGTTAGGAGTCGATTGGAATAAAAGAGGAGTCGACTCTGCCCTAGATAAGTCAACCTGGGACCACTTGGAATCGACTCCCGCAAAGCGAGGTGTCGGCTCCAGGTCGCTAACACAGTCAGCGCCCAAACTAGAGTCGGCTCTGCTAAGATGGGTGTTGGCTCCAAGGTCTCAGACCGAGAGCGACACAGACAAGGTGTCAACTCCATAAATTGGGGTATCGACTCCACTGACAGTTTCAAAAAAATAAAGAGAGTTTCAAAGATTCAAAACATATCAAAAGAAAATCAATAAATTTTGGATAAAATCTTTGGAATATAGTAAATCAAATGATTCAAATATTTAGATGAGTTGTCCTTAGAATAATAAAAAATTTCAAGAAATTGATTGAATTCTAGATAATCAATCTTAAGGGTTTCAAAATTATTCCAAAGGGTCACAAATCCCTAACTCTCCTCTAAGATAACAAAATCTTCTTTGCTTAGGGGTTTTGTGAATATGTCAGCTAATTGTTCATCAGTACAATATAATCAAGATAAATATCATTATTAGCTACATGTTCTCTAATAAAGTGATATCTAATTTCAATGTGCTTAGTTCTTGAATGTTGTATTGGATTTTTAGTTAAATTGATTGCACTAATATTATCACATCTAATAGTAGTTTTATCAAGTGTTATGCCATAATCTTCAAGTTGTCGCTTAATCCAAAGGATTTGAGCACAGCAACTTCCAGCTGCAACATATTCAGCCTCAGCAGTAGATAATGCAACTGAATTTTACTTTTGTTAAACCAAAAGATTAAGTTACTTCCTAAGAATTGACATGCACCACTTGTACTCTTTCTATCTAATTTATAACCAGCATAATCAGAATCAGAATAAGCAATCAAATTTAATGTTGAGTCTCTAGAATACCATACCTACATTTTTTAGTTCTACTTAGATATCTTAGTATTCTTTTTACAGCAATCAAGTGAGATTCTTTAGGTTCTGACTGAAATCTAGCACATAGACAAACAGCAACATGATCAGGTCTACTTGCAGTTAAGTAAAGTAGAGATCCGATCATACCTCTATAATGCTTTTGATCAACTTTCTTACCATCTTCATCTTTATCCAATTTGCATAAAGGACTTATAGGTGTTCCAAAGGATTTGATTGATTCCATTCCAAACTTCTTGAGAATTTTCTTTGTGTACTTTGTTTGGTTGATGAAAATCCCCTCTTTGCTTTGTTTGATTTGAAGTCCTAGAAAGAAATTGAGTTCTCCCATCATGCTCATATCGAATTCATCCTGCATTAACTTAGCAAATTCTTGACTCAAAAGATTATTAGTAGCACCAAAAACAATATCATCTATATATATTTGTACTACTAATAAGTCTTTATTTTTTTTTCAAAAATAAGGTTTTATCTATGTTTCCTCTAGAAAAATCATTTTCAATTAGAAATTTGCTTAACCTATCATACCAAGCTCTAGATGCTTGTTTTAAACCATAAAGTGCTTTGTGTAATTTAAAAACATGGTTAGGAAATTCATGATCTTCAAAACCAGGTGGTTGTTCTACAAAAACTTCTTCATTTATAAAACCATTTAGAAATGCACTTTTAACATCCATTTGAAATAAATTGATATTCATATGATATGCAAATGCAAGTAATAGTCTAATCGCTTCTAATCTAGCTACAGGTGCAAAAGTTTCGTCAAAATCAATTTCTTCTTGATTATATCCTTTTGCAACTAATCTAGCTTTATTTCTAATTACTATGCCATTTTCATCTAATTTATTTTAAATATCCATTTAGATCCTATAACTGAGTAACCTTTAGGTCTATCAACTAAGGACCATACATTATTCCTAGTAAATTGATTTAATTCCTCTTGCATCGCTAACATCCAATTACTATATTTTTTAGCTTCTTCAACGGTTTTAGGTTCTATTTGAGATACAAATGCAAGATGATTATTGATATTTCTCTTAATGATCTAGTTCTTACTCCTTAAGATGGATCACCTATAATCAATTCCTTTGGATGACCATAGGCATATCTCCAATCTCTTGGCAGATTTATATCAGTATTATGGATAACATCAATCCTAGGAGAATCATCATCTTTAGCTTCTTGTTCATGGTCTGAAGATACATCTATATTCAATTTTTCAATATCTCTTTATAGCAAATTTGTATCTTTCTCATCATCAATCTTTTCAGAACTTGATGCTAAAGATTCATCAAAAACTACATGAATAGATTCTTCTACAATTAAGTTCCTTTTTGTTAAATACTCTATAGGCTTTAATAGTTGTTGAATATCCTAAAAACATGCCTTCATCAGATTTTGCATCAAATTTTCCTAAGTTGTCCTTACCATTATTATGAATGAAACATTTACAACCAAATGCATGAAAATAACTAATATTAGGTTTCCTATTCATGCCATAATTCATAAGTTGTTTTCTTGATTGGCCTAATTAAAGCTCTATTTAAGATGTAACATGCCGTGTTTATAGCTTCGCCCAGAAGTACTTTGGGAGTTGGCTTTCACATAGCATGGTACGGGCCATGTCTTCTAAAGTCTATTCTTTCTTTCTACAACTCCATTTTGTTTGTGGTGTTCTAGGTGCAAAAAATTATGATGAATGCCATGTTCAATGCAGAAATTTTAAATATGATTTTCAAATTCTGTGCCATGATCACTTTCTAAGAGACACTATGGGTTGTTTTTCTCATTAGTGACTTTCTTGAAGAATTTTAGAAATATCGAGAAAGTCTCATCCTTGTGAGCCAAAAATAATACCCAAGTGAATCTAGAATAATCATCTACTATCACAAGACCATATTTTTTTTCTTCCTAGACTAGTGGTTCTACTAGGTCCAAAAAGGTCCATGTGAAGTAGCTCTAGTGGCCTAGAAGTGGAAACACATTTTTAGATTTGAAAGAGTTTCTAGTTTGTTTTCCAAATTGACAAGCATCACAAATTCTGTTATTTTCAAAATCTAACTTTGGAAGTCCTTTAACTAAATCCATTCTAATTAATTTTGAAATTAAGTGAGTGCTTGCATGACCTAATCTACAATGCTATAGCCATCCATCTCATTTACATTTGCATTATTAGCAACTAAGCAATGATTACTAGTAGACAAAATTGTCTAAATCAATTATACATTACCATTTCTATTACCAATAAATATAATGCTATTGTCTATGGGATTAGAAACAGTGCAAATAGAAGCTTCAAAGGAAACTTTGAAACCTTTATCACATAATTGGCTAATAGTAATTAAATTATGTTTTAAATCCTTCAACATATAAAACATTTCAATAAAAGTGATAGAGTTATTTGAATTTTATCAAGGCCCATGATTTGACTTTGTCATTGTCTCCAAAAGTAACAACTCATCCTCTTTTATCTTTAAGGGTGATGAATTGCTCCTTGTCACCCGTCATGTGCCTTGATAGCCGCGATCAAGATACCACTTTTGTTTTGATCTTTTGGCTACAAGACACTCATGCAAAATGATCAAACTTTCTGTTTAGGTACCCAAGCTTTCTTGGGTCCTTCATGGTTAGTAGCAATAAAGATTTTCCTTTCGGAACCCATATTTTATTTTCTTTAATATTTAAATTTTTGCTAGTTTTCTTAATATTGCATTCATATGATTTATGTCCTTTAAACCACATTTGAAACAAGTAATATTAGGTGATTGGCCAGCACATATAAAGATATGTTTCAAGGATTTTTGCTTTCTAAGATGGTTATATCATAATTCTGCCTTGTCAAAAACAGCCTTTTGACTATCTAAAATCATGTTTAATTTTGAAGAACTTAAGGTAAATCTATCAACTATATCCTTACATTTATCAACATCTTTCTTTAGATTTAGGTTCTCATTTGAAACCAATTCCTTTTCTTTTGCAACGTCTTCTTTTTCAGATTTTAAGTCTTCAATTTCTAGAGCTAATTTATTTTTCTCTTTAAGCAGATTTGCATTTTCAGTTTTTAAAGATTTGCTTTTCTTTTTCAAAACTTTAAAGTCATCAACTAAATCATTAAATGCATCAAATAATTCTTCAAATGTAAAATCTTGAGTTTCAGAACTTACCTCATCATCTTCTTTTGCCATGAAGCAAATGTTTGCAACTTCCTTTTGTTCTTCCTCGGAAGAGGATTCTTCACTGTCGCTCCATGTTGCAACATAAGCCTTCTTATTCTTTTGTAGGCTTTCTTCAATTAAGGACAGTCATATCTGAAGTGCCCCGGTTTCTTACATTCATAACATATGAGGGGTTCTTTTCTTTTTCTTTGTACTTGTCCTTCTCTTTTTCTCTTTCTCCTTCCATTTTTGTTCCGTATCTTTTCTTATGGAAGGGTCTCCTTCTTTGTATAAATTTCTTAAACTTTCTAGTAAGGAGAGTTGTCTCATCATCATCATCTTTATCCTCACTGCTGCTTTCTTCAATTTTGCAGCCTTAAGAGCATAGTTCTCTTCTTCTTGATGTCTTCCTCTATATGCTGCTTCATTGTTAATTCATGGGTCATCAAGGATCCAAGTAGCTCCTCCAAAGGTAAGGTATTGAGGTCCTTGGCTTCTTGGATTGCAGTCACCTTGCTTCCCATGACCTTGGAAGAGACCTAAGAATTTTACGCACCAAATCAGAATTAGCATAGGTTTTACCAAGACTTTTAGACCATTCACATATCCGTAAATCTAGTGTACATGCATGTGATAGTTTCATTTTGTTCCATGCTAAACAATTCATATTTGTGCACTAGAATATTAATTTTTGATTCTTTTACTTGATTAGTACCCTCATGAGTAACTTCTAATCTATCTCAGATTTTTTTTGCAGAAATATATGTAGAAATTCTATTAAATTCATTAGCATCTAAAGCACAATATAAAACTGTTGACCCAATTATTGATTTTGATGATTAATAAAAGACATGAGTATATTTACTATGTTTCTGATAGATTTAATAAGTGTTTTAGGGATTAAAAATGTTTAATCAATTAAAAGGAATAAAGAAATAAGTTTTGAATCAAATGTTAAAAGAATTTTTCAAAGTTCAGAACTTGGAGTCGACACCCAACTAGTCAGGAGCCGACCCCAAGGCATATCAGAAGATTTCTAGATTTTTGGCACGGTCTGGATTCGACACCCAGAGTTTCGGAGCCGACTCCAACCTGAGATACAGAGAAGTGTATTCTGTCTCAGTTTTTGGAGCCGACACCTAGAATTCGGGAGCCGACACCTGAGAGTTCGGGAGCCAACACCTGAGTTTCTGGAGCCGACTCTAACATGAGAACAGAGAGCGTGTTTTTATGGACATTTCTGGAGCCGATACTTTTGGATTGCAGAGCCGACTCCCGAAAGCGACGAGCCGACACTTAACTTTCCCGGAGCCGACTCCTCAACAACTTTTTATTTGCTATTTTTGGATACATGATTTGGAGCTGACACCTGAAAGTTGGAGCTGACTCCAACCTGTCAAGAACGGATTTTCTTTTGTCAGAACGAACTCCAACGGTAAGATTTCTTTTTACCTAACCTCTAACGGCTATTTTTCTTTGTGTGTAGGAGTATCCAAGCATCTCACAATGGCTAGATTTCCCACCTAAACTTGGATTAAGAGATATATAAAAAGGGAAGAAACCATCCATTTAAAGAAGAAGGGAAAAAAAAAGAAAGAAAAGACTGAAAAATCCAAAAAATCTTGAGGAAGAAATCAAAGAGGAAAGACTCAAAGCTCAAACTCATCAACTCCAGAAAGCTCAAAGAGAAATCCACAAGCTTCTCAAGTTCAAATCAAGGAGATTTCATCATTAGAAGAAAGAAAGCAAAAGCCGCAAATCCTCAACTTCTCATCTGCAAATTTCAGTGAAAAATCTGAGCTGAGGCCCTGATTCAATTTTTCAAAAGAGAAGAGGAAAAGAAGAAAAGAAGAAAAGCATACATTCAAAGAGCTTCAAACAGGCTTTTCTTATCCTTGTTTATTTTATTGTTTATTTGCTCATTTGAGGAGCTGTTGTATATTCAAAACTCTATTTTTCATTATTGTTTGCTAGTTCAATCAGGGGATTGAATTAGTGGAGGTAGTATACCTCGGTACAAGCTAAGGATAGCTTGTGGTTGGGTTGTGTGCTGGTAAGCCTGGAAAACCAGCTGGGTTCGTTGTGATCCCGGGGAAACAACAAGTTTTGAGTTGTGAGCTTGTAAAACAACTCGACTGTAATCAAGTGGATTATAGTGTGGACCCAAGTGATACTTGGGAGTGGACGTAGGTGTTAGATACACTGAACCACTATAAAATCTTTGTGTTTCCATGCCTTAACTTTCTATATTTCTCTATCTCTTCATTTGTGCTTTGCATTTATCTTGCACTCAAACTCATTTGTTTCACAGCACATAGTTTTAAAGAGTCAAATTTTTTTTAAAGAACCCAATTCACCCCCCCCCTCCTCTTGGGTTGCCATCTGGGCCAACAAAAACATTCATGGCTTTTGCATTAAGCTGAGCCATTTTCCTATCGTTCTTATTCTAATCCCTTTCGGGTTTAGGAACTATTGAACCATCTACTTAGTGTGTGGGTGTGCTTGGTCCATTAATGATTATACTCCATAGTTCATAATCTAAAGCTTGAATAAAAATTCTCATTCTAGCTTTCCAATATCCATAATTTGTTCCATTAAATAAAGAAGGTCTATTTATGGATTGACCTTCAGCAAATGAGGATCCAGCTTGAGCTGCCATTTGAATCTTTGACTCTTGATCGTTGGATCAAACTAAAAATGACCACTAGCTATGATACCAATTGTTGGCCCATATGGCAACCCAAGAGGGGGGGGGTAAATTGGGTTCTTAAAAATTTTAACACTTTAAAACTAAGTGCTTTGATATGAAAGTGCTTGAGTGCAATGTATATATAAATGCTATGCACAAATAAATAAGATAGAGAGAGACAAGCACGGCAAACACAAAGATTTTATAGTGGTTCGGTGTATCCAACACCTAGTCCACTCCCAAGCAGCACTTGGGTCCACACTATAATCCACTTGATTACAGCCGAGTTATTTTACAAGCTCACAACCCAAACTTGTTATTTTTCCTGGGATCACAACGAATCCAGCTGATTTTTCGGGCTCACCAGCACAAAACCCAACCACAAGCTATCCTTAGCTTGTCCAAGGTACACTACCTCCACTAATTCAATCCCCTAATTGAATTAGCAAACAACAATAAAAATAGAGTTTTGAATACAAAATAGCTCCTCAAATGAGCAAATATGCAATTAAATAAACAAGGGCAAGAAAAGCCTATTTGAAGCAATTTTGATTTGAGCTTTTCTTCTTTTCTTCTTCTCCTTTGAAAGATTGAATCAGGCCTCAGCTCAGATTCTTCACAGCAATCGCAGTTGAGAAGTTGAAGAAATTTGGAGCTTTTTGAACTTTGCAAATCCTTCGATTTTGAACTTTGAATGCCTCAGATTTCTCTTTGGATTAATGGATTTGAGCTTTGAGTCTTTCCTCTTGATTTCTCTCTCAAGATTTTTTCAATTTTTTAGTCTCTCTCAAAAGCTCTCTTTTCAAACGAACGGTTCCCCCCCTTTTTATAGATTTCTTAATCCAAGTTTAGGTGAGAAATATAGCCATTATAGATTGGTTGGATTGCTTCTACACACAAAGAAAAATAGCCGTTAGAGATTAGGTGGAAAAAATATTGCCATTGGAGTCCGTTCTGACATTTGAAAATCTGTTCCTGACATGTTGGAGTCGGCTCCAACTTTTCAGGTGTCGGCTCCAAGTCGTGGTATCCAAAAATAGTAATAAGAAGTTCATTGAGGAGTCGGCTCTGAAAAAGTTAAGTGTCGGCTTGGCGCTTTCGGGAGTCGGCTCCAGATTTCAAAGGTATCGACTCTAACTATGTCCAAAAAATATGCTCTCTATACTCAGGTTAGAGTCGGCTCCAGAAACTCAGGTGTCGGCTTCGCAACTTTCAGGTGTCGGCTCCCAAACTCTAGGTGTCGGCTCCAGAAACTGACGCAGAAACCACTTCTCTGTATCTCAGGTTGGAGTCGGCTCCAAAACTCTAGGTGTCGACTCTAGACCATGCCAAAATTCTAAAAAAGTTCTGATATGCCCTGGGGTTGGCTTCGGACAGTTGAGGTGTCGACTCTAAGTTCTAAACTTAAATAATTTCCATTAAAATTCGATTCAAAACTTATTTCCTTATACCTTTTGACTGATTAAACATTCTCAATGCCTGAAACACTTCTTAATTTATCAGAAACATAATGAATATACTCATGTATTTTGTTAATCATCAAAATCAATAATTGGGTCAACGGGCTCAAAGAAAGGTTCTTGATTAGGCCTTCTAGGATTGGGTTCAAGAAAAAGGTCTTGGTGTAGAGCTCTTCTAGGGTTGATGGACGTACTTAACTCTGGTTCAGGCTCTAATTCCATTTGAGCCTTCTGGGCTCTTGTAGGAGTACCTGCCTCTAATTGGTCAAGCCTAAAAATGATATGGGTCATTGATCAGTTATGCTTTGGGTGGTCTGGGTCAATTGATCAGTCATATTCTGGTTTAGTCGGGCCATTTGATCATTCAGGGTTTTCATCAAGGTCTCAAAATTTTGGTCCATGGTTGTACTTGATTGAGCTTAGATTTGGTAGGGTGTACCTGACCTAGTTGTCATACAGTGCAATTAGGCACACAAGCCCTTAACTTGATTTATCATGAGATGTATGCAACATTCATATGATCCTAAAATCATGTGTAGAATTTTTGTGTATTGCAACTCCAAAGTGATGCAGAGGAGTGTTATGTAACATATTCAAAAATTCAGAAAAATTTACAGAACACTTTTAACTCAATAATGATACTCCAAGTGAAAGAAAATTAAATTTAAAATTCTTTGCTTTACTGGGTAGTTCCTGGAACCCAAACAAGTCAGAAAATAGAACAGAATTTGTTCTCAGACCTTATTTCGGCTGGCAGAAAATTCACATTCCGAAATAATGCCTGAGAAAATTTTGAAAAATATTTTGAATTATAAATAATCTAGAAAAATAAAAATCATAAAATTTTGAATTTTCTATACGCTGCAACAATTAAAACATCAGACCATATATTGTAATATCAGATAATCAGCAAGCAAAACTAGAAATTTCGCCCTAACCAACCTTGCTCTGATACCATGATGATGTGGGATAATTAACGTGGGATGTATTTCTAATAGAATTAGTAAATATTAAATGAATGATTAAGTAAAATAACACATGCATTCACTCATTGTTTAAGAACTAGAAATTTTATGGAGGGGACTTAGAAGACTAAACAAAGTTTGAATTTAGAATTTAAACAAAGTAATAAAGAAGCAGATCATTGTGGTTAAGAAACCACTTAGGTTAGGGCTAAGTAAATCTAATAATTACATATCCGAAAGGATTTTAAAGAGGGTTCTCCCAGTAATTAATAAACTTAAGTAAAATCGATGCACTCAGGGAAGGAACTTGAGGATGACAAGGGATTCCTCCATATTGTAAGCTTCCGTACCTTGATTCATGGTGGGAACAACCTGCAACTTTGGAACCATGGAAGCCGGGGATCCTTGATCGGTTGAAAATGGGCTTGAAGCAAAGTGGGGAAAGGAGGATAAAATATGGACGATATAAATAGACACCAGGCCTCACGCCTACCCTCTCACAGGGGACCCATCTAACAAGCAGGGGATTTCTTAAGAAAACTTTATTAATCATCTTTTTTTACAAAAAGCCAGGAGCCCATTTTATAGACTACCAAGCACTTACATCATATTATCATTAGAGAAAGAAGATCTTGGCCAGCGAAGAGAAGAATGTGGGGCGTCTCGTGATTTATGGAGGCAGTTTCCAATATGGACGTCCCTTGATTTGTGGAGGTCTCATGATTTGTGAAGGAGATTTCCAATGTGGGCGTCAATGTGGGCGTTCCATAATTTGTGGAGGCAGTTTCCAATATGGACGTCCCTTGATTTGTGAAGGTCTCATGATTTGTGAAGGTGATTTTCAATGTGGGCGTCCCATGATAAGAGGAGGTGGTTGTGGAGACTTTGACTTGATTCAAAATCTTTCTATTCATTGGGCGACATTCCTTGTTGATGTGGCGTGATGATATGGCTTCAATGTTGGTGACTTCATGACCATGCACCCATTCTTCTTGTGCTGAACCAGATCGGGTTTTTGGGCTGGACTCCTTTTGACTCAATTGCAATAAAGAACTTAAACATGACTCATCAAATAAATACAGTCAACTGAAATAAAATTGCTCAAATGAAAAATAAATACAGAACTAAAACTTAATTTAATCTTCCATCCATAAAGAATCCAACTGAAGTTGTTGAAGCCTCTTCCTGAGCCTGGTGTCTGCACCAGGGACCCCCGAGCAGGTATAAAAACCCCTCGCTCATGAAAGGAGGGGATCTGAACCCCAAACTTAGGCTAAGCCCTTTAGTCTACTATTCATCGCTGTTCTTCGAGTCACTCACTTGAGCATCAAAGGGTCCCCACCAGTGCAACTGGACCCCGGGGACTTCCTTACAGGATTTTGGCCCAGAGAGGAGGAGTTGGAAGATCCCTGGACCAACTTCGTCATCCTTCGAGTCTTTGCTGTTACCCGACATTCGAGGCACGTGATTTGACACTACAAGAGAACAAAAATATTGCGACGCCCAAATGCATCGCTAATGCATCGCTAAACATGCTATTGCGATGCAATAGCGATGCAATGACGGCGTCGCTCAGATGATCGTCGCAATCTCAATTTGTCGCAATTGTGTCGCTTCACAGCGACTCTCTGCGATGCACCAATGCATCGCAATATGCGATGCATCCTAAATGCATCGCTAATTTTAAAACTAATTTTTAATATTTAATATTATTATTAAATATTGCGATGCATTTAATTGTGTCACAATATTGCGACGCATTTAGTTGCATCGCAATATTTAATAATATATTTTAGATATAATAGCGACGCAATTTGCGTGGCTAATGTGTCGCTAATTAAATTTTTTTAAATATTGCAACGCCAGGTCATTGCATCGTAATATTAATAATAATATTTTAGATATATTAGCGATGCAATTTGAGTCGCTAATGCGTTGTTAATTAATTTTTTTAATATTGCAATGCCAGGTCATTGCGTCGCAATATTTAATAATAATATATTTTAGATATATTAGTGATGTAATTTCAGTCGCTAATGCATCGCTAATTAAATTTTTTTAAAAAATTGTGACGCTAAGTCATTGCGTTGCAATATTTAATAATAATATTTTAAAATATTAGCGATGTTAAACGGTTAATACAATTTCGTTACATTTAAATATTGATAGAAACATTCTTCACTCATATTGATCCAAACAATAATAATTTAATTTTCAAAATATTAATATATTAAAATTTGAAGTTTTCATGTACAAAATATAAAAAGTAAAAAAAAATACAATAAGAATCCGAGCGATCACGTGGAGGCTATAGACCCTGTGACATGCGGCTAACCATATCCTGCAAGTAACGCATCTGATCTCGCACGTCTGCAAGCTCCTACTGATGGCCTCACATACGCTGCTCGAACTCATACTCGACCTTCTGCCGAACCTCCTGATGAACGTCCTGCCGAACCTCTCCATAATAGATCTCCGAATGTCGTTTAAACGCTCGGCAGGAATATCACCAGAATATCGCGAGCTGGAGGCTTGATGGGGAAAATATGCAGAAGCTCTAGTGCCCAGACCATAGACCCTGCGGTCTCACGGCTGGGCACTAACAGCCTCCAAAAACACACGTCGACTCTCCTCTGCTGAGAGTTCGACGGTCGTCTCCCCATCAGTGGAGTCGACCTGCGATGCCTGGAAGCGAAGCTCCTCGACTCGTGTCTTTGAATTATAAAATCAACAATAAATGAATAAATAAATTTCTCTAAATAAAATTTTAGAAATTAAACAGATAATACATTAAGCTAATTTCTTATCGCAACCTCCTGTGATCGTGTATCGACCCAGGAATCGTCCCTCCTGGTGTGTGTCGCCTTGAATAGACGAAACTCACCAGGATCTCCGCCCTCCTGCTCAGACTATAATAATAAAAAAATTGATATTAATGCAAATATTTATAGATAATTAAATTAGTAATTAAATTATTTATGTTTTCTTACCATACGACATCTGTGCTCCTGAATCGAAATGGAGCCCAAAGTGTGGCGGGAGAGACCCGTGCCAGGACCGCCCCTCTCGGATCGGCGGTTCGTGCTGGCTGATGCGGACCTCCTGCGCTAGCCAACGGACTGCCAGGCCTGCTGCCACTCATGCCAAATACCTTCTGGCACATGCGCAGGATGCTGACCCGATGACCTCCAACAATGAAGCATGTCGGAGTATCGGCCTCCCGTAAGAGCCCCCATGCTGCCCTAATGGAATCATGGCTGGCAGGGTCCCACGTAAACTTTTTCTGCATTAAAATAAACAGTTAGTTTCAGAATTTATTAAGATTAAAAAATTTAATATCAGTGATAAATTATATTTAATAAGTTTACCTAAAACTCAGAAAAATAAAACTCCCTCGTGGCTGCAGATACGTGGCGCCAATCGTAGCCACTGGGATCTGCAGGCCTCTGAAATACGGAGCTGATGTGGCTCGATACATGATGTTGCTTAATAAATCTGTTAAAAATGCATGTTTATAAGTAATTGACTTAAAAACATAAACATATATTTTAATTAGTATATACTTACAGCCCATGAGCATCCAATCGAAGTACGGTGCGGCCGATGGTGGAAGAACTCTCGGAGGTATGTGCCGATCGGCTGGATGGTAATACCAATGCAGGATCACCGCCGACTGCTGGAGAGGTCGAAGGTTGTGTGATGTTTGGAGATCCAAACTCTCCATCTCCAAAGCTCATATGATCTGATGTAGCAGGGCTACGTCCCTGCTCACTCCGTATGTCATCGGTAGATCTACCTCTGCCCTTCATACTGAAAATACTAAAGATTCATGCAATTAAATTACGATTAATGATTGACTATGTAAAAATTTAACACTTATAAAATAAAGTTGAATTTAAAAAAACCTCTGTTTAATCGGTGTCATTTATTTCATGAAATGTTGGTTCAACATCCGATGTCGTATCAGACTGCGATTCAGTTTCATTATCATCGGAAGGAAACCGAACATTTGCATCCGCAATTTCTTGGACATCACCATTTGGATCTCTAAGTGATGTTTCAGGAGCCCTTGTGTCGTCCTCAATTGCATGCATTTCCATCTCATCCTCTTGAAATGCAGGGCACTCGGCTGATTGACTTGATGAACTCTCCTCTAATACGATTGTTGAACGTGGGGCGATTTTAGAAACAGCCCACCAATCTCGCTTGTCGTTGCGCAAACTTTGATATCCGCAGTAAAACACTTGCTGAGCTTGGGATGCAAGGATGAATGGTTCATATTTCTGCAATCTTCATCGATGGTTCACTTCAACCAAATTGTAGTCGTTATGAACCCTTTTGCCCACATGAATTGTCGGATTGAACCAATCACAACGAAACAATACGGTTCGTTTCATAGGCCAACCGGGATATTCAACTTCAACCACCTCTACTAACTTTCCGTAATAATCCTGCATATTTGCTCCAACACTTTCTCCTTTAACACACACGCCCCAGTTCTGCGTGCCTCTTGAAGCTGCTAATCGTTCAATCTGAAATTTGTACCCATTAACAAAATAGCCAGTAGAGGTTGTTACGGTCTTCAATGGCCATTGGAATAGACATTTAATGAAAATATTGTCGGTTGTGGACCATGGACCGTTTACCTATAAATTAATAGCTATTCACAACCAATTCGAAAAATAAAAGTCATTATTAAAATTGATTGAGTGATACTACTCACAAATTCATAAAACCAGTAAGCGAACTCCGTTTCTAACTTCTGCCCAATTGCAACTTGACTGATGTCGGGATTCATCTGTCGTTGTCTATCACAATACATCCTTATGGGATGATAAGGATTAAAACTTATGTTAGTAATTAAATACTGTTGTATATTGTAATTTAAATTAGAAGTTCCAATTAAGCATTGAAGTATACACTTACTCATATATGGATCGACTTCTCTACAGTTCATTAGGATGTAATAATGTGCTGCATTATACTCCATATCGCTAAGATTTCTTGACTTCTGCCCCCAAATGAACGGCCGATACCTTTAAAAATTGATATTCTACCGTCATTAGGTTCTCCTTCGTCCACACATACGTCATTGTTACGACCAAGATTCGGCTCCTCGTGTGGATGTGGCCCTCAAAGTAATGCGAGGCAAAGCTGAAACTTCTTCGACCAAGTGTGCATTGCATATAGAACCTTCAACCCTTGCCTTATTATGCACATTATTTTTTAGCTTCTTAAGGTACCTATATGTAAAGTTGAGACAAAAATTTAACCAATTTTCTCGCAATGAAATAATATTTGAAATGTCAACATGTCTTAATGATGTATATATTTACCTCTCGAAAGGATACATCCAACGATACTGCACGGGACCAGCTATGCTCGCTTCGTATGGCAAGTGAACCGGTAAATGCTCCATTGAGTCAAAAAAACTGGAAGGAAATATTCGCTCCAGCTTGCATAAAATAATTAGAATTTTCTCCTCAAGCCTTGCCATGGATGCAGAAGTAATGACAGAGGCAGATAACTCCTTGAAGAACAAGCTGAGCTCCGTCAATGCCTTCCAGACATGTTGCGGAAGCAACTCACAAAAAGCTATAGGCAATAACCGTTGCATGAAAACATGGCAGTCATGACTCTTCAAGCCGAACAACTTGAGCTTATGCATGTCCACACACCTACCGATATTTGAGGCATAACCATCTGGAAATTTTAACCCTCTAAGCCAGTTACATAAACTTCTCGTGAATTTCTATCAAGAGTGTAACAAGCTTTAGGATAGGTCTCGTCGGCACTCCTCCTCAAATCACCTCTTCTGCAATACTGATTAAGTTCTTCTCTTGACTTTACAGTGTCTTTGGTTTTTCCCGAGATGTTTAGCACCGTATTAAATATGTTACAAGAAATTTTTCTCGATATGCATAACATCCAAGTTGTGCCGAATGAGATTTGCTCCAATACGGCAAATCCCAAAATATACTCCTCTTCTTCCGGTTATGTTCTTTACATATACGGCCATTTATTCTATCTGCATCGGGTTCCCAAGCATACCTCAACCCCAAATGCTCTATAGTATCAAATATATCCATGCCGGACCTAACCAGTTCAGCGAATTTTGTGATAGCTTTGTTCTTTCGAAAGACGGTCAAGTTACGCCGGTAAGGATGATTTGGAAGCAAGAACTTCCTATGATTATCAAACCATGACTGCTTACCACTCTTCTGCAATGTAAATGCATCCGAATCATATATGCAATGGGGGCATGCCAGACGTCCAGCAGTGCTCCAACCAGACAACATGCATATGCCGGGAAGTCACTTATTGTCCACATCAAAGCAGCTCTCATGATGAAATTATGTTTCATAGAAATGTCGTAGGCTAAGACTCCTGTTTCCCACAACATTTTCAATTTGGCCACCAACGGTTGCAGGAAGACATCAATCTCGGATTTGATGGTCCTGGAACCAAAACTGTCAAAAACATTGTAGAATCTTTCATGCACTTCCATGGAGGAAGGTTATATACAGTCAGTATCACATGCCAACATGAATACTGTTGGCCCGCTTAACCAAATGGTTGGAAGCCATCGGTACAAAGACCTAATCTCACATTCCTTATATCTTCAGCGAAATCAGGATGATTTCATTGAAATGCTTCCAAGCTTTGAATCTGACGGATGCCGCATTTCATCCTCTTTAGATTCATGTTCGGAATGCCATCTCATATCAGCAGCTGTAGCCTTAGATCTGTATAATCTCTGCAGGCGTGGAGTAAGAGAAAAGTAATGCATCCTCTTGTAAGGCACACTTTTCCTCCTACTTGTAGCTCCCCCTTCGCCATTTTTGTACCTCGATTGCCCACAAATCTTACACCATCGCAGCTCGGAGTCTTCACCCCAATATATCATGCAATTGTTCAAGCACAATCGATCTTATTAACTGGAAGCCCAAGCCCACACAACAACTTCTTCGTTGAGTAAAAACTGTCTACTACAACATTATCATTTGGCAAAATTTTCTTGATTAACCCAGCTACAGAATTGAACGCCTTTTCTGATAATCGATGTTCTATCTTAATATTCAACAACCGAGCAGCCGTAGACAACTGGGAATGGCCCTCACAACCAGGATACAATTCTTGATTTGTAGCACGCAACATATCATAAAATTGATGTGCATCTGGATTTGGTTCTTCCATAAATGTATTCTGATTGAATTCATTACCCGATGCATTCATCACCATTTTCATATGTGTTTAAATTCACAAATGGTTCATCTACGGGAATTGACACTTGTTGGCTTGTAAAAACTGCTAGAATTTCCTCTGGTTCACCATGACAGTACCAAATATCGTAATCAGGAACAAACCCCTTTTTACACAAATGCACCTTAATAGTTTCAACATCTGTAGGCTTTATTCTGACACCTGTGATAGTTGCATGGGCACCTAATCCTAGGCCCATCCATCCATTCAGGTTGGCTACATGCAAATGCGATAAAATCTTCCAATTCATTCAGAAAATCTGGATTAAGCAAGCCATCTTTTATCCTTGCATACATCCACGAGCGAGCCCCGCTCATTTTTGACTGACTTATACAATTCTGGTAAATCATTAAAGGAAACCACATTATAAAACTATATTAGCATTACTAAATATATACTAAATTATTCTTTGACACAACTAAGGTTAATAACAACCATTTAAATCATTTATAACTAAACCAATATTCTTTTACATAACTAAGGTCCCTACCCTGTAAGGCCGGGCCACGGCTACGATCCTTGGCGTGCTAGCAAGGACCGAGGCACAGGTTCATGCCAGGCTAATGCTAGGGCTTGAGTTCGGGTCGGGCCGCAAGGCAGTCCATTCAATCATGAGACTTCACAAGCATTCAAGTGTCCTAAATTAATTCCACCTTCACTCCATGTCTAAAAGGTAAGGCCCTATCCCATTCAATCGATCGGTAACGTTGAAATTTTAGCAGCATTTTCCCATATGTTCTTCTAAATGTGTGGCATATATGCCACACTAGGAGAACGTATGAGCAAATACAAACCGCAATCTCAACCAATGATGATTAATAGCAGACTAACATATCGCAAAAAATATTCTCAAAACTGTCCACCAGGACAATTTGAGAATTTGCAAGACTAAGTCTTACAAATTCTCAAACGGGTCTAAGGGTTATAGTGCTGTGATTAATAATATAAAATCCGAAGACAATCGAACTTATGCTTGTTATTCATAAATTCTTGTCAATTATACATATATAGGAATAGTGTTATATATCTAGTCACTGACTTCTTAAGATTATTATGTTGAATATAAATGTTTGAAGACTAAATATAAATCATTGAAACTACTAATTTGTTGCTGAAAATTAAATAAACTACAACAAGACTTTCATTCTAGCATTACATAATTTAATGCATCATTCAATTTGAAACAGAATGTAAATAATCAAGACATAACAATTGTAAATAACTATAATGCATAAATATTTGCATAAATAGCTATAAAGAAATAAAAAGCTACGACTGCTATTTTGAAATTAGTTAATCTAAAGAGTTAGGTTAATGAGCTAAATTAGTTGACCTAAATAGCTAAGCTAATTCAGCTCGACCTATCTAAAGAGTTTTTAATGATAATCTAAAGAGCTAAGGTTGATGGTCTAAAATTAGCTTACTTGAAAAGTTAAAACTGATAAGCTAAATTAATTGACCTAATAGCTATGATTTATGAGTTAAATCAGTTGATTTAAAGAGTCATGATTGATGAGCTAAATCAGTCTATCTAAAGAGCTACGACTAATGACATAAATTAATTTTATTAGAGTGATCATTCTTCATATATATATATATATAATATATATATATATATATAGTAATACTATTATGTGACCATTTGAATTAGTCCTATCGAAGCAAGTATCACTTAGTATCAATATTATGTGACATAAATTAACAGGGTCGGAAAAACCCCCTTGTTAATTTTTTTTTGGTGGCCTGGCCACCGTGGCCAGACCACGGCCGTGGCCGTGGCCGAAGAAGAAGAAGGGGGGGTGTGGGGGGAAAACCCCCTGTTAAAAAAATTTTTTTTGGTGCCTGGCCACGGTGGCCAGGCCATGGCTAGCCACGACAGTGGCCGTGGCCGGCCCTATTAATTTTTTTTTGGTGGCCTGGCCACCGTGGCCAGGCCACGGCCACGGCCGTGGCCGGAGAAGATGAAGGGGGGTGGGGAAAACCCCCCTGTTAATTTTTTTTTGGTGGCCTGGCCACCGTGGCCAAGCCACGGCCGGCCACGGCAGCGGCCATGGCCGGAGAAGACGGCCACGGCAGCGGTCGTGGCCGTGGTCGGAGAAGACGAAGGGGGGATGGGGAAAACCCCTTTTTTGGTGGCATGGCCACCGTGGCCAGGCCACGGCAGCGACCGTAGCAGGAAAAGACGGCACGACAGCGGCCGTTGATGGAGAAGACGGCCACGGCCGCGGCCGTTGACGGAGAAGACCAAGGGGGTGGGGAAAACCCCCCTGTTAAATTTTTTTTTTTTGGTGGCTTGGCCACCGTGGCCAGGCCACGGCCGGCCACGGCCACGACCGTGGCTATGGCCGGAACCTAGTTTTTTTTTAAAAAAAAATGAGGACGAGGGGGGGCTTACCTTATTCGAGAGGGGACGCCACTGGAGTGGGGGGAGCTACCGCCGGGGGAGAGGACGGGGGGAGCCGGAGGAGCGAACGGCGGTGGTTAGGGTAAGAAAGAGGAAGAAGAAGAGAAGCAGGGGGGGGGGGGGGCGGCCGGCAGAGGTTAAATAGGAGTGATTAGCGATGCAAATTTGCATCGCTAATCACTCGCTATTTTTTTAAAAAATTTATTATGGATTAGCGACGCAAGAATGCGTCGCTAATCCATCGCTAATTTTCCTTTTTAATTATTTTATGCAAAACTTAGCGACGTAACAAATTGCGTCGCTAATGAGTCGCTAATTTGATGCCAAAGTTTGGCAGAAAATTATTTTTATTTTCTGAGAAAATGTGTCGCTAATGCGTCGCAATTTTTTATTTGATAATTATATTTAAAGAAAATTATATTTTCTGAAAATAATTACGATGCATATATTGCGTCGCAATATATTTTTTTAATTTTTTTTATTACATTTATTTTTCTAAGAAAACATTGCGACGCAATATATGCGTCGCAATATTAAAACTGCTTTTCTCTGGGAAAATTATATTTATTTTCTAGGAACTTGCATCGCTAATGTATCGCAATATTTTTTTAATAATTATAACTGATAAAATTATATTTTTAAAAATAATTGCGATGCATATATTGCGTCGCAATGTTTTTTTTAAATTTGTTAATTACATTTATTTTTCTAAAAAACATTGCGATGCAATATATGCATTGCAATATTAAAACCGGTTTTCTTTGAGAAAATTATTTTTATTTTCTAGAAAATTACGTCGCTAATGCCTCGCAATATTTTTTTATAATTATAACTGATAAAATTATATTTTCTAAAAATAATTGCGACGCATATATTGCGTCGCAATGTTTATTTAAATTTTTTAATTATATTTATTTTTCTAAAAAACATTGTGATGCAATATATGCGTCGCAATATTAAAACTGATTTTCTCTGCAAAATTATTTTTATTTTCTAGAAAATTATATCGCTAATGCATCACAATATTTTTTTAATAATTATAACTGATAAAAATTATATTTTCTAAAAATAATTGCGATGCATATATTGTGTCGCAATATTTTTTTTGAATTTTTTATTAAATTTATTTTTCTAAAAAATTGTGACGTAATATATGCGTCGCAATATTAAAACTTGTTTTCTCTAGGAAAATTATTTTTTTTTCTTGGAAATTGCATCGCTAATGCATCGCAATATTTTTTTAATAATTATAACTAATTGTGTCGCAATATATGCCGACGATCCGATGGTTGCGATCGATCCAAGCCCTGATCGATCCCGATCGGCCACGATCGATCTCGGACCGCAGCGATTGGTCCGATCACCGATGATCTGACGGTTACGATTGATCCAAGCCATGATCGATCCCAATCGGCCACGATCAATCTCGGACTGCGGCGATCGGTCCGATCGCCGACGATCCGACGGTTGCGATCGATCCAAGCCCTGATCGATCCCGATCGGCCACGATCGATCTCGGACCGCAGCGATCGGTCCTATCACCGGCGATCCGACGGTTGCGATCGATCCAAGCCTTGATCGATCCCGATCGGCCACGACCGATCTCGGACCGCGGCGATCAGTCTGATCGCCAACGATCCGATGGTTGTGATCCAACCAAGCCCTGATCTTGATCAGCCACGACCGATATCGGACCGCGGCGATCGGTCCGATCGCCGACGATCCGATGGTTGCAATCGATCTAAGCCCTGATCCCGATCGGCCACGATCGATCTCGGACCGCGGCGATCGATCCGATCGTCGACGATCCGATGGTTGCGATCGATCCAAGCCTTGATCCTGATCGGCCACGAACGATCTCGGACCACGGCGATCAGTCCTATCGTCGATGATCCGACGGTGCGATCGATCCAAGCCATGATCGGTCCGATCGTCGACGATCCGACGGTTGCGATCGATCCAAGCCCTATCGATCCGATCAGCCATGACCGATCTCGAAAGCGGCGATCGGTCCGATCGCCGACGATCCGACGGTTGCGATCGATCCAAGCCCTTATCCCGATCGGTCCTGACCGATCTCGGACTGCAGCGATGGTCCTATTGCCGACGATTCGACGGTTGCAATCGATCCAAGCCCTGATCGATCCTAATCGGCCACGACCGTCTCGGACCGCGGCGATCGGTCCGATCGCCGACAATCCGACGGTTTGCAATCGATCCAAGCTCTGATCCAGATCGGCCATGACCGATCTTGGACCGCGATCGATCCGATCACTGACGATCCGACGGTTGCGCTCGATCCAAGCCCTGATCGATCCTGATCGGCCACGATCGATCTTGGACCGTGGCGATTGGTCTGATCACCGATGATCCGACGGTTGCGATCGATCCAAGCCCTGATCGATCCGGATTGGCCACGACCGATCTCGGACCACGGCGATCGGTCCGATCACCGACGATCCAATGGTTATGATCTATCCAAGCCCTGATCCCGATCGGCCACGACCGATCTCGGACCACGGCGATCGGTCCGATCGCCGATGATCCGACGGTTGCGATCGATCGAAGCCCTGATCCCGATCGGCCACGACCGATCTCGGACCGTGGCGATCGTCATATCGCCGACGATCCGATGGTTGCGATCGATCCAAGCCTTGATCGATCCCGATCAGCCACGACCGATCTCGGACCGCGGTGATCAGTCAGATCACCGGCGATCCAACGGTTGCGATCGATCCAAGCCCTGATCGATCCTGATCAGCCACGACCGATCTTGGACTGCGACGATCGGTCCGATCACCGACGATTCGACGGTTGCGATCGATTCAAGCCCTTATCGATCCCGATCGGCCACGATCGATCTCGGACAGTGGCGATCGGTCCGATCGCCGACGATCCAACGGTTGCGAACGATCCAAGCCCTGATCCCGATTGGTCACGACCAATCTCGGACCGTAGCGATCGGTCCTATCGCCGACGATCCGACGGTTGCAATCGATCCAAGCCCTGATCGATCCCGATCAGCCACGACCAATCTCGGACCACGGCGATCGGTCTGATCGCCGATGATCCGACGATTGCAATTGATCCAAGCTCTGATCCCGATCGGCCACGACCGATCTCGGACCGCGGCGATCGGTCCGATCGCCGACGATCTGATGGTTGCGCTCGATCCAAGCCCTGATCGATCCCCGATCGGCTACGATCGATCTCGAACCGCAGCGATCGGTCCGATCACCGATGATCCGATGGTTGCGATCGATCCAAACCCTGATCGATCCTGATCGGCCACGACCGATCTCGGACTGCCGCGATCGGTCCGATCGCCGACGATCGATGGTGCGATCCATCCAAGCCCTGATCCCGATCGGCCACGACGATCTCGACCGCGGCGATCGGTCTGATCGCCGACGATCCAACAGTTGCGATCCATCCAAGCCCTGATCCCAATCGGCCACGACCGATCTCGGACCGCGGCGATCGGTCGTATCGCCGATGATCCGATGGTTGCGACCGATCCAAGCCCTGATCCCGATCAGCCACGACCGATCTCGGACCGCGGCGATCGGTCCTATCATCGAAGATCCGATGGTTGTGATCGATCCAAGCCCTGATCGATCCCGATCGGCCACGACCGATCTCGGGCCGCGGTGATCGGTCCGATCACCGACGGTTGCGATCAATCCAAGCCCTGATCGATCCTGATCGGCCACGACCGACCTCGGACCACGGCGATCGGTCTGATCGCCGACGATCGATGGTTGCGCTCGATCCAAGCCTTGATCGATCCCGATCGGCTACGATCGATCTCGGACCACACGATCGGTCCGATCACCGACGATCCGATGGTTGCGATCGATCCAAGCCCTGATCGATCCTGATCGGCCATGACCGATCTCGGACAGCGGCGATCGGTCCGATCGCCGACAATCTGACGGTTGCGATCCATCCAAGCCCTGATCCCGATCGGCCACGACCGATCTCGGACCGCGGCGATCGGTCCGATCGCCGACGATCCAATGGTTGCGATCCATCCAAGCCTGATCCCGATCGGCCACGACCGATCTTGGACCGCATGGATCGGTCGTATCACCGATGATCCGATGGTTGCGATCGATCCAAGCCTGATCCCGATCAGCCACGACGAGCTCGGACCGCGGCGATCGGTCCTATCGTCGAAGATCCGATGGTTGCGATCGATCCAAGCCCTGATCGATCCCGATCGGCCATGACCGATCTCGGGCTGCGTTGATCGGTCCGATCACCGATGATCCGACGGTTGCGATCAATCCAAGCCCTGATCGATCCTGATCGGCCACGATCGATCTCGGACCGCGGTGATCGTTCCGATCGCCGATGATCCGACGGTTGCGATCCATCGAAGCCCTGATCCCGATCAGCCACGACCGTTCTCGGACCACGGTGATCGTCCGATCATCAACGATCCGACGGTTGCGATCGATCCAAGCCCTGATCCCGATCAGCCACGACCGATCTCGGACCGCAGCGATCGGTCTATCATCGACGATCCGACGGTTTGCGATCGATCCAAGCCCTGATCGATCCTGATCGGCCACAACCGATCTTGGACCGCGGCGATCGGTCCAATCGCCGACGATCCGATGGTTGCGATCGATCCAAGCCCTAATCCCGATCGGCCATGACCGATCTCGGATCGCGGCGATCAGTCCGATCACCGACGATCCGACGGTTGCGATCGATCCAAGCCCTGATCGATCCCGATCGGCCACGACCGATCTCAGACCGCGGCGATCAGTCCGATTGCCGATGATCCAACGGTTGCGATCGATCCAAGCCCTGATCCCGATCGGTCATGACCGATCTCGGACCACAGCGATCGGTCCTATCGCCAACGATCCAATGGCCGCAATCGATCCAAGCCCTGATCGATCCCGATCGGCCATGACCGATCTCGGACCGTAGCTATCGGTCCGATCACCGATGATCCGACGGTTGCGATCGATCCGACCTCTGATCCCGATCGGCCACCATCGATCTCGGACTGCAGCGATCGGTCCGATCGACGATGATCCGACGGTTGCGATCGATCCAAGCTCTGATCCCGATCGGCCACGACCAATCTCGGACCACGGCGATCGGTCCGATCACCGACGATCCGACGGTTGCGATCGATCCAAGCCCTGATCGATCCTGATCGGTCACGATCGATCTTGGACCGCGGCGATCGGTCCAATCATAGACGATCTGACGGTTGCGATCCATCCAAGCCCTGATCCCGATCGGCCACGCCCGATCTCGGACCATGGCGATCGGTCTGATCGCCGACGATCCGACGACTGCGATCGATCCAAGCCCTGATCCCGATCGGCCACGACCGATCTCGGACAGCGGCGATCGGTCCGATCGCCAACGATCCGACGGCTGCGATTGATCCAAGCCCTGATCGATCCCGATCGGTCACGACCGATCTCGGACCGCGGCGATCAGTTCGATCACCGACGATCTGACGGTTGTGATCGATCCAAGCTCTGATCGATCCCGATCGGCCATGACCGATCTCGACCGCGGCGATCGGTCCGATCACCGATGATCCGACGGTTGCGATTGATCCAAGCCATGATCGATCCCGATCAGCCACGACCGATCTCGGACCGCGGCGATCGGTCTGATCGCCGACGATCCGACGGTTGTGATCGATCCAAGCCCTGATCGATCCCGATCGGCCACGACCGATCTCAGACCGTGGCGATCGGTCCTATCACCAGCGATCCGACGGTTGCGATCGATCTAAGCCTTAATCGATCCCGATCAGCCATGACCGATCTCGGACCGCGGCGATCGGTCCGATCGCCAACGATTCGATGGTTGTGATCCAACCAAGCCCTGATCTTGATCGGCCACGACCGATATCGGACTGCGGCAATCGGTCCGATCGCCGACGATCCGACGGTTGTGATCGATCCAAGCCCTGATCCCGATTGGCCATGACCAATCTCAGACCGCGGCGATCGATCCGATCGCCTACGATCTGATGGTTGCAATCGATCCAAGCCCTGATCCCGATCGGCCACGACCGATCTCGGACCGCGACGATCCGTCCTATCGCCGACGATTTGACGGTTGTGATCGATCCAAGCCATGATCGGTCCGATCGCCGACGATCCGACGGTTGCGATCGATCCAAGCCCTTATCGATCCCGATCAGCCACGACCGATCTCAGACAGCGGCGATCGGTCCGATCGTCGACAATCCGATGGTTGCGATTGATCCAAGCCCTTATCCCGATCGGTCCTGACCGATCTCGGACTGCAACGATTGTCCTATTGCCAACGATCCGACGGTTGCAATCGATCCAAGCCCTGATCGATCCTAATCGGACACGACCGATCTCAGACCGCGGTGATCGGTCCGATTGCCGATGATCCGACGGTTGCAATCGATCCAAGCTCTGATCCCGATCGGCCACGACCGATCTCGGACCGCGTGATCGATCCGATCACTGACGATCCGACGGTTGCGCTCGATCCAAGCACTGATCGATCCTGATCGGCCATGACCGATCTAGGACCACGGCGATCGGTCTGATCACCGACGATCCGACGGTTGCGATAGATCCAAGCCCTGATCGATCCGGATCGGCCATGACCGATCTTGGACCGCGGTGATCGATCCGATCACCGACGATCTGACGGTTACGATCCATCCAAGTCCTGATCCCGATCGGCCATGACTGATCTCGGACCACGGCGATCGGTCCGATCGCCGATGATCTGACGGTTGCGATCGATCGAAACCCTGATCCCGATCAGCCACGACCGATCTCGGACCGTGGTGATCGGTCATATCGCCGATGGTTGCGATCGATCCAAGCCTTGATCGATCCCGATCAGCCACGACCGATCTCGGACCACAGTGATCAGTCTGATCGCCGACGATCCGACGGTTGCGATCGATCCCAGCCCTGATCGATCCTGATCAGCCACGACCGATCTTGGACTGCGGCGATCGGTCCAATCACTGATGATTCGACTATTGCGATCGATCCAAGCCCTTATCGATCCTGATCGGCCACGATCGATCTCGGACAGCGACGATCGGTCCGATCGCCGACGATCCAATGGTTGCGAACGATCCAAGCCCTGATCCCGATTGGTCACGACCGATCTCGGACCGTAGCGATCGGTCCTATCGCCGACGATCTGACGGTTGCAATCGATCCAAGCCCTGATCGATCCCGATCAGCCATGACCAATCTCGGACCGCAGCGATCGGTCTGATCGCCGATGATCCGACGATTGCAATCGATCCAAGCTCTGATCCCGATCGGCCACGATCGATCTCGGACCGTGGAGATCGGTCCGATCGCCTATGATCCGATGGTTGCGCTCGATCCAAGCCCTGATCGATCCCGATCGGCTACGACCGATCTCGGACCGCAGCGATCGGTCCGATCACCGACGATCCGATGGTTGTGATCGATCCAAGCCCTGATCGATCCTGATCGGCCACGACCGATCTCGGACTGCGGCGATCGGTCCGATCGCCGACGATCCGACGGTTGCGATCCATCCAAGCCCTGATCCCGATCGGCCACGACCGATCTCGGACCACGACGATCGGTCTGATCACCGATGATCCAACGGTTGCGATCCATTCAAGCCCTGATCCCGATCAGCCATGACCGATCTCGGACCGCGGCGATCGATCGTATCGCCGATGATCCGATGGTTGCGATCGATCCAAGCCTTGATCCCGATCAGCCACGACCGATCTCGGACCGCGGCGATCGGTCCTATCGCCGAAGATCCGATGGTTGCGATCGATCCAAGCCCTCATCAATCCCGATCGGCCATGACTGATCTTGGGCCGCGGTGATCGGTCCGATCATCGATGGTTGTGATCAATCCAAGCCCTGATCGATCCTGATCGGCCACGACCGATCTCGAACCGCGGCGATCGATCCGATCGTCGACGATCCGATGGTTGCGATCCATCCAAGCCCTGATCCCGATCAGCCACGATCGTTCTTGGACCGCGGCGATCGGTCCGATCGCCGACGATCTGACGGTTGCGATCGATCCAAGCCCTGATCCCGATCGGCCACGATCGATCTCGGACCGTAGCGATCGGTCTATCGCCGACAATCCGACGGTTGCGATCGATCCAAGCCCTGATCGATCCCGATCGGCCACGATCGATCTCGGACCGCGGCGATCGGTCCAATCGCTGATGATCCGATGGTTGTGATCGATCCAAGCCCTGATCCTGATCGGCCACGACTGATCTCGGACCATGACAATCGGTCCGATCGCCGACGATCCGACGGTTGCGATCGATCCAAGGCCTGATCGATCCCGATCGACCACGACCGATCTTGGACCGCAGCGATCGATCCGATCACCGACGATCCGACGGTTGCGATCGATCCAAGCCCTGATCCCGATCGGTCACGACCGATCTCGGACCACAGCGATCGGTCCTATCGCCGACGATCCAATGGTTGCAATCGATCCAAGCCCTGATCGATCCCGATCGGCCATGACCGATCTCGGGCCACGGTGATCGGTCCGATCACCGACGATCCGATGGTTGTGATCGATCTAACCTCTGATCCCGATCGGCTACCACCAATCTCGGACTACGGCGATCGGTCCGATCGTCGATGATCCGACGGTTGCGATCGATCCAAGCTCTGATCCGATCGGCCATGACCGATCTCGGACCGCGGCGATCGGTCCGATCGCCGACGATCCGATGGTTGCGATCGATCCAAGCCCTGATCGATCCTGATCGGCCACGACCGATCTCGAACCATGGCGATCGGTCCAATCACCGACGATCTGACGGTTGCGATCCATCCAAGCCCTGATCCCGGTCGGCCACGCCCGATCTCGGACCACGGCAATTGGTCCGATCGCCGACGATCCGATGGCTGCGATCGATCCAAGCCCTGATCCCGATCGGCCACTACCGATCTCGGACAGCGGCGATCGGTCCTGTCGCCGATGATCCGACGGTTGTGATCGATCCAAGCCATGATTGATCCCGATCGGCCACGACCGATCTCGGACCGCGGCGATCGGTCTGATCTTCGACGATTCGATGGTTGCGATTGATCCAAGCCTTGATCGATCCCAATCGGCCACGACCGATCTCGTACTGCGGCGATCGGTTCGATCACCGATGATCCGACGGTTGCGATCGATCCAAGCCCTGATCGATCTCGATCGGTCCCGACCAATCTCAGACCACAGCGATCAGTCCGATCGCCTACGATCCGACGGTTCGATCGATCCAAGCCCTGATCGATCCCGATCGGCCACGACCGATCTCGGATCGCGGCGATCGATTCGATCGCCGATGATCAATGGTTGCAATCGATCCAAGCCCTGATCCCGATCGGCCACAGCCTATCTCAGACCGCGGCGATTGGTCCTATCGCCGACGATCCGATGGTTGCGATCGATCCAAGCCCTGATCGATCCCTATCGGCCACGACTGATCTCCGACCGCGGCGATCGGTCTGATCACCGATGATCCGATGGTTGCGATTGAACCAAGCCCTGATCGATCCCGATCGGCCATGACCGATCTTGAACCATGGCGATCGGTCCGATCGCCGACGATCCGACGGTTATGATCGATCCAAGCCCTGATCCCGATCGGCCACGATAGATCTCGGACCGTGGCGATCGGTCCGATCACCAACGATCCTACGGTTGCAATCGATCCAAGCCCTGATCCTGATCGGCCACGATCGATCTCGGACCACGGCGATCAGTCCTATCACCGACGATCCGACGGTTGCGATCGATCCAAGCCCTGATCAATCACGATCGGCCATGACCGATCTTGAACCGCGGCAATCGGTCCGATCGTCGATGATCCGACGGTTGCGATCGATCCAAGCCCTGATCCCGATCGGCCACGACCGATCTCGGACCGCGATGATTGGTCCGATCGTCGATGATTTGACGGTTGCGATCGATCCAAGCCCTGATCGATCACGATCGGCCACGATCGATCTCAGACCGCGGTGATCGGTCCTATCACCGATGATCCGACGGTTGTGATCAATCCAAGCTCTGATCGATCCCGATCGGCCACGACTGATCTCGGACCGCGGCGATCGGTCTGATCGCCGACGATACGACGGTTGCGATCGATCCCGATCGGCAACGATCGATCTCGGACCGCGGCGATCGGTTCGATTGCCGACGATCTGACGGTTGCGATCGATCCAAGCCCTGATCCCGATTGGCCACGACCGATCTCGGACCACGGCGATCGGTCCAATCGCCGATGATCCGATGGTTGCGATCGATCCAAGCCCTGATCTTGATCAGCCACGACCAATCTCGGACTGCGGCGATCGGTCCTATCGCCGATGATCCGACGATTGCGATTGATCCAAGCCCTGATCGATCCCGATCGGCCACGATCGATCTCGGACCGCGGCAATCGGTCCGATTGCCGACGATCCGATGGTTGCGATCGATCCAAGCCCTGATTGATCCCGATCAGCCATGACCGATCTCGTACCGCGGCGATCGGTCCGATCGCCGACGATCCGACGGTTGCGATCGATCGAAGCCCTGATCGATCTCGATCGGCGATGAATGATCTCGAACCGTCGCGATCGATCCGATCGGCGATGATCCGACGGTTGCGATCGATCGAAGCCATGATCGATCCCGGTCGGCGATGACCGATCGACGCATGTACCAAAATTAATTTTTTTTAAAACAATTGCGACACATTTCGTTGCGTCGCAATGTTTTATTTTAAATTTTTTATCTTTTAATTATATTTTTATAAAATTTAATTTTTTTAAAAAATATTGTGACCCAATACTGGCGTCGCTACATTAAAAATTATTTTTATTAATTTATTATTTTATTGCATCGCTATTGCGTCGCTATTTAACATAATTAATTTTTTAAAAATATTGTGACGCACTGAGTTGCATCGCAATATTTTTATTTCATAATTCTTTTTAATATTTTTATAAAATTTATTTTTTTAAAAAAACTTTGCGATGCAATACTTGCGTCGCTAAATTAAAAATTATTTTTATTAATTTACTATTTTATTGCGTTGCTATTTAACATAATTAATTTTTTTAAAACTATTACGACGCATTGTGTTGCGTTGTAATATTTTTATTTCATAATTATAGTTAATATTTTTATAAAATTTAATTTTTTTAAAAACATTGCGACACAATACTTGCGTCGCTAAATTAACAATTATTTTTATTAATTTACTATTTTATTGCATTGCTATTGCATCGCTATTTAACATAATTAAATTTTTTAAAAATATTGCGACGCACTGAGTTGCGTCGCAATATTTCTATTTCATAATTATATTTTATAAATGTTAATTTTATTTAGTATAATTGCGACACAATTAGTGCATCACTAAATTAAAAATAATTTTTTTTAATTTTTTAGTTTATTGCGTCGCTATTTAATATAATTAATTTTTTTAAAATATTACGACGCATTGAGTTGCATCATAATATTTTATATTTCATAATTCTATTTTATAAAAACTAAATTTAAAAATATTGCGATGCATTACTTGCGTTGCTAAATTAAAAAATTAATTTTTTTTATTTTTCTATTTATTGAGTCGCTAATGCATCGCTAATTGCGTCGCAATGTTTTGTTGCTGCGGAGGCGTCCCAATTTAGCGACGCAATGATGCGTTGCTAAATTTGCGTCGCTATTTCAGTATTTTTTGTAGTGTGACAACAACACTAACCATTCTACAAAACTCAAATGGCTAGTGATTAAGAATTAGATTTTTCTAATTTAGTCTTCAGAGGATCTCAACTTTGAATATAATCTCATGGTGCAGAATAAATCAATCAAATAATAAAAATGCATGTAAATATATTTGATCAATTTTTCCTCTATAATACTGCAAAAAGAAGAAGAAGAAAACTTAGATGGTTGGATATTTGCCATCCAAATTTTATCATTAATAAGTATTTCTTTATTAATTTTAAATTTTATAATAGTTTAATATATAATTTATTAAAATATTTACTAAAATTTGCTAAAATATATTACTAATTTTTTTTCTTGCGATGATATTGTCATTTAAATGGATCGACTGCTAGAAGAGTTGCTTTCAAAATTAGCATCTATCATTACAATATACATCAATCTTCATAGGGCCATTATTGCGTTAACTGGAATATTGCATACATATCGTGTCACTTTATTAATTAGGAGAAGTAACAAGAGAAAAAGGATTGATCTTGGTGAGTATGATAGACATAAGATCAGAAAAATTAGTTTACATAGGATTGTATTTGATTCGGAGCTAGCATGTATAGAAAATACGCTCATGAATAGAAGAAGTTTTCATGCATTATGTGATATGTTACAAACTACTGAAAGATTATTGAGTACCAAAATATGTATTAAGGAGATGGTTGCTATATTTTTTCATATATATGCTCACCATGCTAAGAATAGAGTCATTAAAAGATAGTTTGCAAGGAGTGGTGAGACAATTAGTAGGCAGTTTACAACTGTGTTGAAGTCCATTCTTCTTTGTCATGAAATATTGCTCAAGAAACCAGAGCCTGTTCCTAATAACTCAACCGACTACATATGGAAATGGTTCAAGGTATGTTTTCTAATCAGATAGATAAATGTTATGCTAATTTTAAAGTATTTAAGAAATACTTTATATTAACATAATAATAATATATTTTTTATTATAGAATTGTCTAGGTGCGATAGATGAAATATACATTAGATGCACAATCATTGATATTGACAAGCCTAAGAACAGAACAAGGAAAGGTGAAATAGCTATGAATGTTCTAGGAGTTTGTAGTCAAGACATGCAATTTATCTATATTTTACCTGGATGGGAAGGATCAGCTGTAGATAGTAGAGTACTAAGAGATACATTATCAAGATCAAAAGGTTTGAGAGTAACCCAAGGTAATAGTTATAGTTATTTAAAACTTATCTTCATTTATATATTAAACTTATTTTCTAACAAGATTTTTACTTGTGTTAGGTTTTTATTACTTATGTGATGCTGGATATACAAATGGAAAAGGGTTTTTAACTCCATATAGGGGTCAACGATATCATTTGAATGATTGAAGATAAAATCTTCAACCGACAATACCACAAGAATACTTTAATTATAAGCACTCATCTGCTAGAAATGTCATCGAGAGATGCTTTGGTTTTCTTAAAATGAGATGGGCGATTCTTAGAGAGAAGACATTTTATCCACTAAAAACATAAGCAAGAATCATTAATGCTTGTGCTCTTCTTCGTAATCATATTAGAAGAGATGTCAATTGACTCAATTGAAGATGAGATGCATGTTATTCTTCCGAAAGAAGAAAATAGCAATGAAGGAGAAATGATTAATTATGTTATGAGTACAAATTAATGCTTGGACTTAATTTAGGGGTGACTTGGCACAAGAAATGTGGGACCAATCCAAAGCTTGAAGAAATTCTCAATACTATTGCAAATTTTGCTATATATTATTATTTTATGTATTTGAGTCTTTCTTCGTTATGAACCTTGTTGCAAATTCAATATGAACCTTGTTACTATCATTTGAAATATGGATGCTTATTACTATTATTTTTGGATTGTTTATTTTTATTCAACTTATTATTGTTGTTATTTAAATTTGCAATATAAACATCTATTATCTTTTGTATTAAATAATTATTTTTTAGATATGGATGCTTCTTTAAGTCAAAGGAGGAACCAGGGGAAGAAGCATCAATGGAATGCAGAGGAAGATGTTATATTAATTGGATGTCTACTTAATTTGAAGAATGATCCTATGTGAAGGGAAGAAGGTGGCAATTTCAAGGTTAGGTTCTTACCTCAATTGAAGAAGATGATGGCAAACAAGATATCTAATTGTAGCATCAAGACTCATCCACATATCCAATCAAGGTTCAAGTTGTTGAAACAACAATATGGTGCTATTTATGATATGTTGAATACATCAGGATTTGGATGAGATGATACAAGAAAATGTATTACTTATGATCAAGATGTATGGGACAACTGGGTCAAGGTAAATGTACAATATATTAATTAATTCTCCATTCTTATTTACTTTTTGATGCTTTAGGTTTAGTTTATTTAATTTATATTGATTCATTATGATAGAGTCATCCTCAAGCATTTGGTCTTCGGAACAAGCCACTCTTATATTTAGAAGAACTCTCGATCATATTTGAAAAAGATTGTGCAACAAATCAGAGGGCTGAGGATCCTGTAGATGTAGCCAATGAAATCCTTATAGAAGCAATGAATAATGAAAAGGAGGTCCAGTTTGTAGATCCTACCGAATTTGAGAGTAACAACTCCATTCCTCAAACTCCTATTGGTCATGTTCAACAAAGTGCTCTTTATCAAGATCAAGAAAAAGGAAGGCTTCTGATGAGGAAGAAGTTGCTTTTACAAGCACTTTGATTAAAACTATAAAAAATCTTGAAGTAATAAGTCAAAGTTCAAGTAAAGGTATTGATTAGTTGGCATATTGCTTTCAGTTTCTTGCAAATGATCAAGAGATAAAGAAAAAGGTTTATGAGGCAATAGTGAATATCGAAGATTTGGGGTTGCATGAGTCATTGATGGTTAAAGCTGGATTGATAATTGCTCGTGTTAATGCAAGTCTGACTTACTTCTTTTCATTACCTCAGAGGTTAAGAAAATATCATGTATTGGATGTCCTTGGTTTGAGTCCTAGTTAGGACATCTATGTTGCTAGTTGTGGTTGTTTTGGATGTTGTGGTTGTTTGGTTATTTATCTATAATATTTTATCTAGTAAACGTTTGGTTAGCTAGCAGATGCTTTTATTAGTAGTTTTGGATTTGAACATACCAACTTTTGTATCGTGTTGCTATTTTAACAAACTACACGTGCTTTTGCTGAGATAGTTGAAAGTATTTTAAAATTTTGAAAGAAGATATTTATATTATATTACTGTTTAGATTGTTATTGAATTGTTCATATTGCTTATTAATGTTCAGTTTATTATTAGATTATATGTTACTAATTTTTATTATATGCTGCATATTTAGATCCTGTCTATTCCATTTTGTTATATGTGGAGTGCCATTTTCTTAATTTGAGGATCATCAAATTTAGGCATTATCATTTATAAATGCAAGTTTTTTTCAATCCAACTATATAATAGTATATAAATTTTTAATATATTTGATTTAGGGGTATTTTGAAAATTTGATACTATATAACTGATAACCTGTTTGTCATACCAAACACAATAATTAATATTACTGTAACATTACCTGTGTATACCAAACATAGTAAATAGCATTACTGGCACTCTATCTAGTAGTAATCTATCTTGTAGGCAATTCATATTATCATTCAGGATTACTTGGCGATGCACCAAATGTACTCTTAGAACTCCAAGTTGTGGACTTAGATAAGGGTTTAGATCTATTCATTCTTTAAGAAAGATGAGGAAGAAATGTACATAGGTTGAGCTAGGAATGCCAATTACTGGGACGATTTGGATTGACAACTTAAGAAGGTGAGCTAAGAGGTTGACCTAGGAACATCAGAGAAATAAAAATTCGACCAACCAAGCTTATGGCTTAAGATAAAGCAAATGATAAAGCTCATTATCTTATATAGAGCTATGAAGAGTTCCTTAGTGGTAATGCATAAATTCAATTAAGATTACTAACAACAATAATATAGCCTTAATCCAGATTACTAAGCTAATTCAAATTAGCTAATTTAACAATCTCTTTTTTCTCAGCCATGATCATGGAAGTAAGGGAAAAGTATATGACATAAAATAAGTATCCAATCAAGAGGTGACACATGGCAAAAAAAAAAAAAAAGCTCCTATAAGAATAAATCTATTTCAACTAAAGAATGAGGATAAGTCATAAATTCTCATGACTCTAGTAGGCTCTAGGGTCTTCGAATCCTAGAGAGATTCTTCAAGAGTTTCCTAGACCTTAAGGAGATCACGCTCTCTAGTTTCCTAAACCTTAAAGGAAAATATGTGTAAAAATCTTTTTCTCTTTACCACGATTTCCATCTAATTATTATATGTACGTAAAAATCTTTTTCTCTTTACCATGATTTCCATCTAATTATTATATGTGTGCAAGAATCTTTTTCTCTTTAACACGATCTCTATCTAATTATTATATGTGGGTAAGAATCTTTCTCTTTACCATAATCTTCATCTAATTATTTGTTATTTTCTTTTTTTGGTCAGTATCCTGCTATATTGGAGGATTGATATCTTTGAAAAAATAACTCTAGACTTTTGTGGTTCTTCATCATGGTCAACAATACTCTTATTGAATGTCTTCTTATCTTCATTAATGATTGAGGGTTTAGAAGCAAATTTTAGACATTAACAATATTTTATCTAAAGTTCACCAGCAACACAGGTATCCCAACTTTAAAGCTAGCATGATAGGCTTGATTTTAAAGTTAAATATCTATTTAGAATATTTAAATATTATTATCTTTATTGTTTATATATTAGAATATTCAATTAAAGTTAAGAAAAGGGTGATAAAAGAAGATCTTGATTAAGAAGGTTCAAATTAATATAGTTGATAAAGCATATTAGTATCAATAACTTTGTTTCTAGTCTTGCTTTTTTTCTATTTCCATCGATTTTCATTCCATCATAGTTCTCAAGTAAATCAAATTTGTATATGGTTATTTTATTAATCAAGTATTATATAGTACATTGAATTTAAGACTTAAGATCGATAAGAAAAACCCAGCTAGTTAAAGATTTGAAAATTTTAAAATGAAATAAGAATTTCTCTTAATTATCTTTTAGTATCAAAATATGTCTTCCATCATTTTCAAATTTTGAACATTTCAATTTGAGTTGAATCTTGAATCTCAAATTGGATTGGTTTCGTCATCAAACAGTTGAGAGAATCAGGATTATAGCATGTTGATTCGGATTGGTTTCCTAATCAATCACTCGAAAGGATCAAAATTTAAAATTTGAATTTATGAATTTAATTTCATTCTACAATGGGTGCGCAATACAAATTCAAATGGAGAAATGGAGCAAGGTGAAAATTTTTGGGCTCAGGTTAAACAATCAGAACCAATCTTTGTTTAGAAGAAGTCACGGTCCGGATTTCATGAAGGTAGAAATCATAGAGGATCACGATGTAACGTGAAAGGTAAGGAGGCCGATGAACTTCCCTTGGCTGGAATTTCTCCAACCATCTAATCTTTTATTCGAGGACCAAATGTCAGACGTCTGCGGTAGAGAACACGACAATGCAACATAAGACGGGGGAGTTGTTTATCAAACCAGTGTCAATTGACACCGGTTTTACATATTTAATACGTAAACTAAATATTTTACATAACTGATGTTAAGATTAAAAATATTTTAACATAAATGATAGTGCTTTATAAAAGCGTTATTTTAACTGGTATTTCTTAAGAAGTAGCATTACTTCTTTTTTTATGGGAAGAAGGCCGTTAAGTAGTTCTTCTTAAAAGTGACGCTTTTTGAAATGACGTTTCTAATATTCATCGTGACACTTAAAACGCAATTATTAAAAGTAGCACTTCCTAAGAAAAAAATTTTTTATTTGCACCGCTCTGTATGCTCCTCTCAGGTTAAAATAGAATCCTAAATTATATTTATCTGAACAGTCTCCTCTTTCTCCCCTTCCTTCTATGGTACCTACGCATCCCCCTGTCCTTCCCCTTCGTGGCATCGCTTCCCATTTCTCTACCCCATCTCCTTCCCTTTCTTTTCCGATAACCCCCCTTCCTCTCCTCTTTCCTCCTTGGCACTGATCCCCATCCCTCCCTTCGGCTCCGGTCTCGTGCCAGGGAGGCTAGGAAAGGAAAGAGACGGTGCCGAAAGGGTACCGAGGCTGAAGAGTGGGGAGAAGATTGGGGCCGAGAACGAAAGGAGAGGAGACGAGGCCAAGGGAAGAGGTAAGGAGTGGTGCCAAAGGAGAGGGGGGTACGCTCGGCGAAGGGAGGGAGGTAAAAGAAGACGGTCACGAGAGTGATAAGAGTAGTTTATAATTTTTTTTAATCCGAGGGATGTACTGAGCACATGGAGCGGTGCAAATAGAGATTCTCTTGAAGCATTACTTAAGGTAGTGTTTGATACTCCAAAAGCTATCCCTAGATAAATGTACATGATAGCATGCTGAAAGAATAACTAACCTTTTTAAAATTACAAGTTTGTCCATCGTGGGATAACTTTAGTTGTTCATGTGTTCCATACGGAATAAGTTTAGGAGATAACCCATGTTTAACCATGAATTATCTCCTCTTGTTAAACTTTTTCAGATATATTCCCTCTAGCTATAGCATTTGAGGATAAAGAGGGATATCTTCCCTTATCCCCAATATCAAATACTTTTTCAGATCTATTTCCTTTAGCTATAGCATTTGAGGATAAGGAGGAATATCTTTCCTTATCTTCCGTATCAAATACTGTCTAACGATTTTTTTCACTTAAGGTGCTCCTTTTATGGAAAGAAGAATGTTAAGTAATTTTTTTTTAAAACTAACGCTTTTAAAGATTGAAATAATGCTTTTTAAAAGCGTTATTTTAAATAATATTTTATATTCATTAATGCGACATTACATACTATGTTAACAATGTTTTTAATTTTAATATCATTTTTATAAAATATTTAATTTTTATATTAAATATTTAAAATTAACATTAATAGATATCGATTTAAAAAACAGCCCTAAGACGAAGTATCGAAACAAACACCTCTAACAAAAAAAAAAATCTACTCAGAATAATTAAACAACCTTAACAGCGACTATGCCAGATTCAACCAGCGAACAGGAAGAGGTTGATTTTATTGAATTACCCACAAAGATGAGGTATACGGCTCAGGCAACAGGGAGACACTCCGATTTTTATTTTGGTGCCCCTTGGCTCGGTGCCAAATCGGAGATCAAAACAGAGGAAATCAAACAAAAACTATCGGCAAAGAAACTCCTTTGCTTTTACTCAACGGTGGCCACGCGCCCCTCTGAAATCTCACGCCTTTGCTTCTCCCCCTGCCCCCTTTCCCCTATCCGATTCCTTCCCTGCGTAATCTTCCTTCATATCCCAGTGGAAGAGCATTCTTGAATCCAAATGGGTGTCTTGGCGGAGAGGGATTTAGGTTGGGCTCTCGTTGTGGGGTGGAGAAGGGAACGAGATTGTAGCGACTGACGCATTCGAACTGGGAAATTTGAGGCGGTGGAGGAGATGACGATGATGAGCAAAACACGGAACGTGTGGGAAGGGCTGGTGAAGGATGGGGCGTTCAAGTGGGTGCTCAGCCGCCGGAGCTCCTTCGACGAGGAGTACGAGGAGATGGGCCGCTCCCCCTCCGGCAAGCGAAAGTGGATTTCCGAGCTCTCCCCCATGGCCAACGTCATCGTCGGCCGTTGCTCCCGGTAGTGCATCTCATTATCATTATACTTTTGGCCCCTTCCTCTTTTCCATATAGATCGAGTTTCGATTTATTTCCCCCAAAACAACGCAGCGGAGAGCAGATCTATTTATGATGTTATAACATTCAACTTGCCAGTTCCAACTCAACATGTTGTTTATGAGAAAAAAGGAACATGGAATTGTCCCTCAGAGATTGGGCCAGAAAACGGGATTTCTTTGTATTGTTTCGTACGAATTTTTCAAAAATGAGATGTCTAAAGGTTTCTCGCTGTTTAATTACTAGTTTTGGTACAAAGTGGCGGGAGCAAATCATTATTTCTCATCTTTGTGAGGAGTGCAGCAGGTGTTAGTGTACTATTCCTTTTTAACTTTGTGAGTGTTAGATGATTCTGTGAATGGTCTTTATTGTAGTGGGATCACTGCCAGTCTGGCTAATTTTGCTTTTCATGGCTACTTTGCTGCAGAATTCTTGAAGTTTCTATGGATGAGCTTCAGCTTAATTTTGACAAAGAAGCATCTGAGTCCATAAAACACCCATCAAACTATGCAAGGAATTTCGTGGAGTACTGTTGTTTTAGAGCGCTAGCTCTCACTACTCAAGTCACGGGCCACCTGGCTGATAAGATTTTTCGCCGTCTGACATTTGATATGATGTTAGCCTGGGAAGCCCCAGCTGCTGCCAGCCAGCCTGTGCTCAAGGTAGATGATTCATAGAGACCCACTCCATATATAGATTTTACTGCAATTGTTACCCTTATTGTTTTAATCGGCTGACATCTCACAAATCCTAATTCGACTTGTTCTAAGTTCAATATTCTCATCCTTATGGCAGGTGGACAGGGAGAGTACAGTTGGGTTGGAGGCTTTTTCTAGAATAGCACCTGCAATCCCCACTATTGCAGATGTAATTACCTGCTTCAATCTTTTTGATGTACTTACAACTTTGACTGGAAGTCGACTTTCCTTTGCTGTATATGACAAGTACCTCGGAGCACTAGACAGGTTACCATTCAACATATTTTAGTCACTACTATGCTGTCAGCAGGAAAATGTACAACGTTGCTGTCTGTTTTATTAATAGTTTATGTCTGTGATGAAACAATCTAGTTCTCAAAGTTCTTAGAGAAAATCCTTTCTACTCGTGAAGGCAGATCTTACTTACTGTTTAAGGGCCTTTTTCAATCTTAAACTATAACATCTCAGTTGGATCATGGTGAACAGATTTTCGTCCTAACTATATAAGGTGGCATGTTTTAAACAACATCCCTCTTCTAGCATTTTCAAAAGCTTCTAAGAAAATCTAACCATGCTTACATTTGCACATACCATATCCAGCATTGTTCTCCAATTATATTCAAATGCTTCCCATGATATATTTGATTCTAACCACTGCAATATTCTCATTTAGTCTATGCTATCGCCTGCTCATGTTGTTCCTCTAGTGTATTCATACCGTCCTTGACATTCTCCTCCTGATATCTTGATTTGTTCAACTAATATGATTTCCCTGATGTATTCAATTTTAACCACCACAGCATACTCATTTTACTCATTTTTCAGTGCTTCTACTGTATGCCTTCATGTTACTTAGCACTTTGATCTGTAGACCATCACATCCCATTTTGCGATCTCATAGTACAGGCTTGTCTGTATTCATGTATGTCCAAATTTCTGCATAGTCAATGCAAGAGAAGCTAAACAATCAAACCCCTGTTTGTTTAGGCTATCAAATTTGAATGGGACCATTTTCTTATTCACTTTGCAGGAAAATTACATTTTATATAATTTCTTGTCTTATTCTGTTCGTTTTATAACCCCATTCTTTTATAGCTTTTCTCCTTAATTACAGTTGAGGTTTTATACCTGTTTTTGTGCCATTGGTTAATAGTAAATGTTCGCATGTAGCATTAAAGCTGCACCTTCTTGTAAATTCATGAGGTAGGCAAAACTATACTAAAGTCACCAACGGTTTATCTCTTTCTCATGGGTCTATTGATTGTGGAAAATCCTGTCTCAAAGAAAAACTACTTGTAATGCTTTTAACTACTCATATGTACAACAATCTTTGTGCAACTTGTTGAACTATGCCCCTTCAACTTATCTTTCATGTCACATTGTCACATGCTTTTTTCAGTTCAATGAAGGCTATGCACAAGCAAGAAAATAGAGCCTCCAGTTGACCTTATTTGATTTGAACCTCGCCGACAAGGCGACGAAACTTGACATCAAATCTGGAATCGAACCCAAAGATCTTCAAAGCGCAAATTTGTTGAGCCCTGACCCCTTAGTAAGATAAGAACCAAAGACCACGGATAGAAAGACGCCATACCTAGAATCTCAATAACGCTCAAGAACTCTAGATGATAAGTGGTTGTTTGAACGCCACAAGAATTAACTTGATAAGTTCAAGAGTCTTCTCAAGAAAATAAGAAAAATACAAAAAAACCTCAAAACTCTTTCATAATAATCTACAAATAAAATCAAAGGGTTTACAATATATATGAGTCGAATTTAAACTCTACTAAGGACCCAACGCATGCTAACTTGGAAATCCATAATGGCGTTTTTCAAGCTAAAATTAATTCCCAAAATGGCTGAAAATATTCAGAAATAACATATAAGGTAACTAGAAAAGTCATCCCTCAAAAGGTGCCCATAAATTACATATATGGCACCCACAAATAGAAAAGTATGCCGAAATTACGAATCTGACAAGTTGCTTTCAAGAATGGCTAGAAAATGTGCGCCCACAAATAGGAAAGTATGCCAAAATTACGAATATGACAAGTTGGCCTCCAAGAATAGCTAGAAATGTGCTTATTCTAGAGCCTTAATCACATTGACCAAACACTCTTGGGTTTGTTTTGGACTCTTGTCGGGCCTCCATGTGTAAGCTACTTCACCAACTTGCCGAACTAGCCCATTGAAAGCTTTCTTGAAACACTTGCTCTAAGTCTTGTAATGGCCCGCTTGGAAGAGACAAAGGATCACGAAATGCCAATCATGCTTGAGTGTAGCTCCGTTTGCATCATTCTCTCCCTCTTGGAAAGAATTTATCCTCAAATCATCACCTACATCAAAAGAAGATAAGTCAGAAACATTAAAGCTAGCACTAGCACCATACTCACTTGGTAGATTAAGTTTGTAGGCATTGTCATTGATGTGTTCCACCACTTGAAACGGTCCATTGCCCCTTGGTAGGAGTTTAGAACGCCTTTGTTCTGAAAAATGCTCTTTTCTTAAGTGCAATTAAACCTAATCTCCTGGTTCAAACATAACTTAACACAACTTTGTTGCGGCCCTTATTGGCTTGATTTGCATATTGCTCGATCCGCCACTCAATATTTTGCCTTGCTTTCTCATGTTCCGCTCCCCATTTAAAGGGAACATTCTTCTTGATGACTGCAGTTAAGGGTGTGGCTAGACTACCAAAGTCCGAACGAACCAAGCCATGTAAACTTCTTACCTGACTTACTGTTGTAGGCATTGGCCAATTTGGATTGCCTTCACCTTTTCTTCGTCCACTCCAATACCTTTAGCATTTACAACAAAACCAAGAAACACAAGCTTATCCGTGCAAAAGGTACACTTCTTAAGACTAGCAATTAACTTTTCTTTCCTTAAAATTTCTAAAACAAGTTTTAGATGTTTAGCATGTTCATCAAAGTTTTTGCTATAAATCAAAATATCATCAAAGTAGACAGTTACAAATTTGCCAATGAATGCACGCAAAACATGGTTCATAAGTCTCATGAAGATATTAGGGGCATTGGTTAATCCAAAAGGCATAACTAACCATTCATACAAACCATATTTTGTTTTAAATGCAATTTTTCACTCATCACCTTCTCTCATCCTAATATGATGATATCTACTCTTAAGATCAATTTTAAAGAATACACAAGATCCATACAGTTCATTAAGCATATCATCTAATTTAGAATGGAATGGCGATACTTTACCGTAATGTTATTGATAGCTCAGCAATCAACACACATCCTCCATGTCCCATCTTTCTTATGCACTAATAATATCGGAACCGTATAAGGACTCAAGCTTTCTCTAACATACCCTTTCTCCATTAGCTCATCAACTTGCCTTTGAAGTTTCTTCGTCTCCTCGGGGTTGCTTCTATAGGTAGATCGGTTTGGAATTGTGCCACGGGTATGAAGTCAATCTGATGTTCAATTCCTCGAATTGATGGCAAACCGGATGGCAGATCCTCGAGAAAGACATCATCGAAATCCTGCAAAAGAGAAACAATGTTGCTCGGCAAAGAACCGACAAGATCATTAGTAGATAAAAAGGCCTCCTTGTACAAGAGCACTATAAGGGGGTGATGAGAAATTAAAGCTCTCTTGATCTCATTTTTCGTTGCAATAAAATTATATCTTTTCTCTCTTGCACACACCAAGGCCGAACTCTCTCCTCTCTCCTTTTCCCTCTTATTAACATTTTTCTCACTCTCCTTTTCTCTCTTTTTCTCTTTTTTTTTCTTTTCTCACATGTTCACTCTCTTTTCTCTTTTTTCTTTTCTCTTGCTCTTTGCAACTTCAATTGATCGTCAAGAACCTGTTTCAGAGTCATTGGCACAAGTGACATATGCTGCTTATTAATAGTTAAAGAGTATCTATTGGTAAGACCGTTATGTTTGACCCACCGATCGAATTGCCGCGGTCTTCCCAACAAGATATGACATGCATGCATAGGGACAACGTCACAAAGCACCTTGTCATATTTTTCTATGGAAAATGCCACCATCACTTATTTAGTTACCTTGATTTCTTCACAATCATTCAACCATTGAAGTCGGTAAGGTCTTGGATGCTTCAAAGTAGGTAACGCTAATTTCTTCACTAATTCGGTACTAGCCACATTCGTGCAACTCCTGCCATCAATTATCATGCTGCAAACTTTGTTATTCACAAAACACCAAGTGTGAAACAAATTCTTTCGCTGGTTGCTTTCTTCTTTTACTTACATACTAAGAGCTCGTCTTACCACCAATGACTCACCAACTACAACACATTCCTCATCATAAGCGTCTTCAAGAGGTGGCATGTCATCTTCTTCTTCATCTTCCAAACGAGCTCTCCTTGTGGCGTAATCACCATTACTCTCTTGTTCGGGCACTCATGAGCAATGTGACCCCTGCCTTGACAATTAAAACACTTAATGCCGTTGTTGGCTCGGTGTTACCTTGTTTCAGTGCAGCAACTTGTTTGGCATCTTTAGAGGGCTTGGTCCTCGGCTTGTATGATAAAAATTCATCCTATTTAGGGGCTGGTTTCCATGTATTTGGAGCAGCCGCATTTGATCCTCTCCTAATCAAGTTTCTTCGCCTCATTTGTTGCTCAATTTTGATGGCCATGTGCACCATGTCTTCTAATTCTACATAATGCTGCATCTCCACCCAATCATGTATTTTTAGGTTCAATCCTTGCAGGAACCTTGCCATAGTTGCCTCATGGTCCTCTTCCACATTAGCACGGATCATAGCAATCTTTATCTCTTTATGATACTCATCAACACTCTATTACCTTGGATGAAGCGTTGGAGTTTGTTGTACAACTCCCGATAATAGTAGCTTAGGACGAACTGCTTGCGCATAATCGTTTTCATTTCCTTCCACGTCTTGACGAGACGTTCTCCGTTTCTCCTTTCTTTCAGCAACTGATCCCACCAAACACAACTGAGCATAGTCAGTGAACTCAATTGCAGCAAGTTTTACCTTTTTAAACTCGAAATAATGATGGCAATCGAAGACCATCTCCATCTGCTTCTCCCGTTCTAGATAAGCCTTAGGATTGTTTTTTCCTTGGAACGATGAAATCTTCACCTTGATGCTCCCCAGATTATCATCCCTTCTCGGCCTACCCATTCTAGCTTCTCTATTTTCATAACTACACCCAAACATGCCTTGGTTTATATGTGGTTCTTCAAACTCCTCTAAACCAACATCATCTTCTATATCTTTCCATTGTCCACCCCATGGTACATACCTAGGCTGCCTAATGGAATTGTTTCGCCTCCCCTAGGTGTTCCCTCCTCCAACCTATCTATCCTCTCATGCAATTGTTCCAATTCAGCCCTCATCATTCGTCTCATCTCCCTGCTTGTAATTGTAGGTTCGGAAGGGCTTGTTGTTGAACCTCCTCGGTTAAGTTTTCTTCTTGGTTGAGCGACGTGCTTAAGATCAAGAAACAGGATTAAGGACACTCACTAGCACTCCCTTACGTGTTTCACTTACTAAATTTGGCTTTTGTTTTGATGTTTCACCACTCTTGCCTTTTTTTACTCTTTTGTCTTCTAGGATTCTTAAACAGACTCAAGGAACAACCAAGAATCAAGCAGCAATTCAAATTGAGAATTCAAACCAACAACAAGAGTAAAAAAAGTCAAGAAAAGAAACTTTAAAAGAAAGTAAAAGACATGCCAAAGAAATAATTAGAATGCAAAAAGTAATAAGAACAAATAAAGTAGATTTGTTTAAGCAACCAAAAGGAATAAGACAAACAAAGTAGAATTGTTTAAGAAAGGAAACAACTTGCCATGAATAAAGGCCTTCCAAAAGGAATAAGACAAACAAAACAGATTTGTTTAAGAATAAAGGCCTTCTAAAAGGAATAAGACAAACAAATCATATTTGTTTAAGAAAGAAAACAACTTGCCATAATTGCTCAATCACTAATCTCCCATTTTCTTCTTTATGAAGCATTTAGTTAACTTCCCAGAATGCTCAAAACATTCAAAATTCATGCTAAAATGTTGTAAAACAGAATGCACCTCAATGAAGCAACTTTTTAACTCCTATGCCTGTTCAACTTCTTTTTCTTTTCAATTTTTTTTTAAACTCAAACTCAACACGACATGATTAAGATCATAAGAACAAAAAAAACATAATAGAACAAAGAACAAAAAATACACAAAGGAACAAGAAATGAATGAAACAAGAACAAGATAACATGAACAAGATTTGACCTTTGACGCTAATTTTTTTTTTTTTTGGATATCAAGAAAACAAGAATTGAAAGGATAGCCAAACTTGCCTTAGAATCAAGCTTTGATACCAAATGATATGAACCTCGCTGATAAGGCGACGAAACCCGACACCAAATCTGGAATTGAACCCAAGGTCTTCAAAGCACACGTTTGTTGAGCCCTGACCCGTTACCTAGCAAGATAAGAACCAAAGACCACGGATAGGAAGACGCCACACCTAGAATTTTAATAACGCTCAAGAACTCTAGATGATAGGTCGGTTGTTTGAACGCCATAGAAATTAACTTGATAAGTTCAAGAGTCTTCTCAAGAAAATAAGAATACAAAAAAAAACCTCAAAACTCTTTCATAATAATCTGCATATAAAACCAAAGGGTTTACAATATATAGGAGTCAAATTTCAACTCTACTAAGGACCCAATGTATGCTAACTTGGAAATCCATAATGGCATTTTCCATGCTAAAATTAATTCCCAAAATGGTTGGAAATATTCAGAAATAATAGATAAGGTAACTAGAAAAATCATCCCTCAAAAGGTGCCCACAAATTACATATATGGCGCCCATAAATAGGAAAGTATGCCGAAATTACGAATCTGACCGTTGGCCTTCAAGAATGGTTAGAAAACGTGCGCCCACAAATAGAAAAGTATGCCAAATTACGAATCTAACAAGTTGGCATCCAAGAATGGCTAGAAACATGCTTATCTCAAGGAAAATCTTCTAAAGCCTTAATCACGTTGACCAAACACTCTTGGGTTTGTTTTGGACTCTTGTCGGACCTCCATATGTAGGCCACTTCACCAACTTGCTAAACTAGCCCATTTAAAGCTTCCTTGAAACACTTGGCTCTAAGTCTTGTAATTGGTCCGCTTGGAAGAGACAAAAGATCACGAGAATGCCAATTATGCTTGAGTGTAGCTCCGTTTGCATCATTATTAGCAGAACTCTGATTAGTTCTCAATACTGTTGTAAATTTTCTTAATCATTCCTCTCCTTTTTGAACTTTATAGTATGGCTTGCAAGATTTATTCTACCATAGAAGCTGCTGTATGACTTCCATCCTTATAGATGTGCATAATATTATGCCTCTAACCGTTGCATTTTCGTCTCTTTACTACCTCATTTGAAAAGTTAGATGACCAAGGTAAACTAATTGTTCCTATGATGTTCATTCCATTATTAGTATTTATTTGGATTTAATACCTTTAACATTTAATATCTACTTAATTCATCTGGTTTGGTGATGGTGCACATACACTATCTAATTTGGTTTCTCAAGGTATAATAATTCAGTAGACCACCATCTGTAATTTATGGAAATAACCTTCTGCTTTTCCTTAAATATATTTCACCAAAATTGTATTATCCTTAACTTTTATATCATGTATTTTGATTCATCTCTGCTTTTCCTCCTCATAATTTTAGCTAGTCAGTGACTTTATTTTGCTGTGGAATAAAGGTTTATTAGACATTAATAGCTATTTGGTTGTCCCACAGAAGTAGGGAAGGAGTGAAAGATAACATAATGTAACATGCAATTCTGTCAACAACTATGACACTTTTGGTACATAGAATAAGCAACCTTTTTTTAGTTATGAGAAAACCAATTTATGTGATGATGATACTTTTGAGTGTCAAAATAACTGATGCAAAGATAAGACAATGATGATAAAGAAGCAGCAACCACAATAAATATTGGCATGGAAGAAAGTCCTGATTTCTTTGATGCATCTAGTGAAAAATATATGAAGTGTTACATTCTTCATTAAACTTTGGTTCAGGCCGACTTAAAATTGGGCTTGGGTTATCTACTACCCTTTCACTGGAATTATAACTTGCCAAAAAATGTCAAAAAGAAAATCAAAAACCATCATGATATGCACATGCTCTAGCAAAAGTGTTAGCTCCCTAACTTCAGGGTTTACCATTACACTGAACATGGCATTAATGTTGATTGGTATTTTCAAGACCAATCCTGTCTTCATACTGACGCTTACCCTTTGACTGAAACCTCCTATTAATGGATATTGCACCTATATTCTATCTCACATTTTTTAAGGCTTTTATGCAAATGCTTACTTGATATTCAAACATTTGGGTGATTGATGTAGTCAAGCGTGATCTTCCACGCATCCTATTCTTCCACAGCCAACAACAAACATCACATATTTAGATCCAAAATATCGTTTACCTGGCTTAGATAGAAAAGCCAGGTTTGAATATGGAGTTCAAAGGGGAGAAAGGATCCATTTGTTCATGAATATAATGTCAATTGTTGTTTTTCTAATATAAAATTAGTTTTGCTACTTCCTAGGTTTGTGAGCCTCTTTACCCGGTAAACTTATATTGCAATTTGTTGACTTTCAACATCACTCATCTTTTGATGCTTGCAAGTTGTCAACCAAATTTTCTCTTTTATTCATGAAGTTTTCCACACCGTTTCTTTAGCCTCCAAGCTTCAATCCACCTCTTTCCTCTTGGTTTTGCGCTGTGTTTCTGATAAGAATCAATGTCCCAAATATACTGTTAACAACAAAGTAAATTATTCAAGGACATATGAACTTGGTGATCCTTAAACTGCACAATTATCTTTTATATATATATATATATATAGGGAGTTTTAAAGAGTTGTACCAAATGGACTGGATGAACATCAATATTAGATCTGTTATGTCAAGAAGTACTGAAATACATGCAATTCCAATCACACTGTCATTGTAGCATTATAAACAGATGGTAGAAAGAACTTCATGTTCCATGAATGAAAGCTGAGTAGCTATTATAGTTTTCTGTAAATAATGATTCTTTTCTTTTCCATCTTCACAATAGGATGTGAATGTTAGCTTTGACAAGGAATGGGTTTTTTGAGTGAGAATTTGTTATCCATCACGTACTGTTGGTAACAACTCTCTCCTGTATTTATTCTAAATGAAGAAAACAACCACCTTCAGTGTCATGAGCAACATGCTTACACCAGCTGCATGGTAACTGAAATGTAGAAGTTGAACCCAAATCCACAGTACTGTAATGCAGCTATTAGAATGTGTAAACAGAATGCAACTCCTTCCTTTCTACATGTCTCTTCAAATGAGAGTCAAGTTTTAGTTAGGACAGTCCTGACCTAACCTTTTTGATTTCCATATTCAATAATCTCCATTCAACTTCTGCTTCTTTCTTCCCTAGTTCTTGTTTCCTCACAAGATAATGAAGATCAAGGGTCACTCACTTTATTCCCTGGCCCAGCCCTGTTAAGTAGCTGGATGATTTTCTAATATAATTCTAATCCATGATGCAAACTGCACCACCCCCTCCTGCAAAAGAGTGCACAATATAATATCCAGCTCTCTCTTATGTTGTCTACTGTTCTATGTTCGTCAATGTTTCATTGTTTGATGGCACTATCTTAGTTTCCTGTGGCTCTTCATGACTTCCTGATAAATAGAAGCAATTTCTTTTGCAGCTTAATAAATATATTCCAACTTTTGATGTGTTTATGCTAACTTATCTTGTTTTTGGATGATACTTTCACTGTGTTATGTCACTTGAGGCACAAAATCCAATGACCTTTTCTGCTAATTATGGTGAACTTACTAATTAACATGAATAATTGATTCATACTGGCCAGCAGAACATTCATGTAAAATTAAGCTTTTGGCAAGCATAATGTTTCATATTGGAAGTGTCATGATTATGTGCTTCTTTGTTTTCTAGAATTTATAGGTTATTTGGAGTAACCGTGATGAGTAAAACATGCCAAAGACTTGCAGATGCTTTGATACTTCAGTGTCTACTACTCTACTTTCAAGCATTATTTTTCTCATATTCAGGATCATTACCTTTCTTTTTCATTCCCAATGGTATTTTAGTTATTCAGATGCTGTGTCGACTCATAACTGAAAATTTTAAGGGCAAATTGTGTCTAATTCTTGAATTTCCTGCTTTATACAGAGCAGTAAGAAAAATGAAGACTCAATCAGAATCATCTCATCTTTCGGGTCTTCGATCAGACAGAGGAGAAAGGATCCTTGACGTGGATGGAACATTGACCACCAAACCAGTACTTGAACATGTTGGAATGTCCATATGGCCTGGTGGGTTTCTGTGCTTGCTGGTATTCTATTAGTTGGTTTGGCAAACAACATAAATCATGTAATTGATTAATGATCTAGGATAGACAGCTTTTTGTTAAGTTTGCATATTCATGTATCTTTGTTCACAGTTCATGGCCTCTTGATGCTATATGATTGCTTATTAAACTTTTGCTAATGCAGGAAGATTAACACTGACGGATCACACTCTTTACTTTGAACCTCTACGAGTTGTAACTTTTGACAAAGCAAAAGTATATGACCTTGCAGATGATTTAAAACAGGTTATCAGGCCTGAGCTGTCTGGACCATGGGGTTCACGCCTTTTTGATAAAGCACTCATGTATAAATCAATATCCTTGTAAGTCATATTATCTATCAGTCTGTTTGCTAACGTTGCACTCTTAGATTCCCTTACGGCCATTTTTTTTCCACCTCCTTTTTCTTTAGGTATTGAGTGGATAATTTATGGTTCCATTGATGTTAGTAAAAGTTAAATATTCTTGAAGAAGATAATTGCACTGTAACTAATGATGCTTATAATGTTGTTTGTAGATCAGAACCAGTGATTATGGAGTTTCCAGAGCTTGCAGGTCATTCACGTCGTGACTATTGGCTAGCCGTTGTGCAAGAAATTCTTTATGCCCACATGTTTATTAGAAAATTCCAAATAAAGGGGGTTGAGAAGGAAGAAATACTGTTGAAGGCTGTGCTAGGCATTCTGCGTTTACAAGCTATTCAAGAGTTAGTCCCTTCAATGCCCATAAAATGTGAGGCACTCTTAATGTTCAGTCTCTGTGATCAGCTTCCTGGAGGTGACCTAATACTAGAAACACTAGCTGATATGATATCCTCTAGGGGGTTGGATCGGGCTAACCAGTTCAGGTCAGGAAGTGGAATGTATTCTATATCTGCTTTGGCAATCTTTTCAAATCTGGGGGTGGAGTCTGTAGATGCTAACAATGAAAGGCTTTTTGTTGGCGAATTAGTTGTAGGGAAGATGAGTTCCTTAGAAAAGGCTGTTAGTGAGTCCCGGCATAATTACAAAATGGCAGAGCAAGCAAAAGCCACAGTTGATGGAGTTAAAGTAGATGGGATTGATACCAATTTGGCAGTGATGAAGGTATTCGACATGCATGCCATCTAATTTGTTTTATGTGTATTACTAGTGGCCATGTGTTACTTCAGCTGATTATTGTTATATGACTATATCTTCTGCATAGTTTGATAAGAAAAATAATTATGCTCTTTAGTTCATACAACTCTGATTGAGCATGGCTTGAAATGGCTTTTTTAATTATTTTGAGCCCTGGAGCTTCACATGTTCGTTTCGTGGGATGCTTGTTTAGTAACAAGATAATACATAACAAATTATCATCATGACTTTGAGTAAAGGATGAAGTACCTGACAATAAATAAAAAATAAATAAGAAATAAAATTAGAAAAGAAGATAGAGATTGGATGTGGATAAGGTTGCTGGAGAGAAATAGAAAGAGGAGCAATAAGTTTGTTAGTTAGAGAGAGGGGTTACTTAAGTAATGAGGAGGAATTTGGGGCATTGGAAAGATCTCATCTGATGTGTGATTTAGATGTGCAAGAGTAGATTGAGATTAGTTATTAGGCTTTTTTTTCCAGAACTACCCATGTTGGTGATTGCTAAAATATATACATGTGTGTATAAATTTGTGAATCAAATAATATTCCACCAGTGGCAATTTGAGAGATCCAAAGGATCCCTGAACATGTATCTCATATGGTGCATGTTAATTAAATTGCCCTTTGGAGGTGACCATATGAATTGTATATATGATGTGCCACTGTTATCAATATAATAAGTCACTCAGTTTTCATGATATGTAGTGGGATAGCTGTGATTTGTGGGCTTTAAACTCAAAGAGTGATAAAGAAATGGATCAATAAGCTGTTATTTAAATCGGTGTAAGAATTGTAGCTTCATATATGAAGTCATTTAGGGTATTAGAGTCCCTTTTTTTGCTGTTAATGGAGGTTGTTTTATGGTCTTTTTGGTCCTAGTGAGGATAGGATTTGGTTGTAAAGATCCTGTTCTGGTATGTGTTGGTATAGGAAAGCCTCTAAGTGATTATGTTTGGGAACATTTGTCTTTGAGCATGGGATCCTAGAGGATCCAAATTTTGGTAGCCCTTTTTTTTTCCTTTCCTTTGTGCATGAGCAAGCAAGGTTGTGTTTTGTAAGGAAATAAACAGGCAAGCCTTTGTTTTTTTGGAAATAGTTCAAGAGTCATATTGCTGTTATAATTTATTACATCATCTGTTTACTTGTTTTCCAGTCAAAGTTTGAAGTGTAATCTACAGATTTATTTTATAAGTATACAGGGTAATTAAACTACTGAACTACATGTATACGGTCTATAGTCTCCATACTATTATTTTTATTATTTTTTATTTTTTAATTTTAATTATTAAATTCTTAATAATTTAATACTTATTTAATAAAATTTTGTATTATTTAGTAAATTCATGACACAAAGCACAACGTTGTCTTAAAAATGATTTTGCTATTATTTACAAAAATTTTAAAATTTAAGAAAGACATCCTGAGGAAAAACCAATGCTTGATTCTGTTTAGCTACTTGATTATTAACATCCAATATCTATTTCTAGCAGAACGTCTCCAATTGGTTATGTTGTTTTATGATAAGTTTCATTTTCTGTTGTTCATGTGGTGCTTCCTTTCCATGAAATGTGGAATATGAGGTAATGACATATTTGAATGACTAGTATGACTTACTCAAATATATTCAATTGAACTGCCAATCTGTCATTAGATCCATTGATTTTCTTGTTTTGCATAAATATAATATGTTTGATTGCATCATCTTAAATTTGCAGGAACTACTGCAACCAATGATTGAACTTGGAAAAATCATCAACTCTTTGGCATCATGGGATGAACCTCTCAAGTCTTTGGCATTCTGTTCAGCATCTTGTTACATAATTTTCAGGTTTGGCTCTGATGCTTTTTCACAGATAACTCTATTAATAGTGCATAACATTCTTTATAATAAAAACACATTTTTAATATGCTTGTTCACTTTTATTTTTATAATATGTTTAAACATGTTGTTACTTTGCTAATTTGAAAAACTTTAGTTTATCAGCATAGAGATGACTAGTCTGTTTCCTGAGCGTTCCTTTAGCACCAAAGCAACCAGTGCCACATTAGGTTTAATGTCCCAAACTGTATATGATCCAGAGTTATATCAAAAAAAAAAAGGAAAAGCAGTGGCTACTTAATGATCCTTATGATTTGTAGCATCCTTCGATAATTCTGAAGGATTTGCTGCTTCGAAGTACAAAATGGCATGGTACTTTTGTGCATAAACTCTAGGTGTCAGATTTTCTTGATATAAGATCTGTAGTAGAATCATTTCTGGCTATATGAAATAACTGACATCAACTTTTGATTTTCCATTTCCTTGTTTGTTGTCTTTTCTTGTTGTGTTGGTTCATTCCTTTCAAAACATCTTCATGTGTAATAAAATGTGCAACAATGCTTAAGGATAGCCCGATATGGGTGTAAAGCCATTTTGAGTGTACTGTCAGGTAGGCCTCAGGTATCCATGGTGTCTAAGTTTATATAACGTCATTATAATTATATAATCATGCAGATATATGTTTATTTGCATGATGTTAAATATTGTACACTCAACGTTGCTCGTTTTATATTTGTCATTTATGGAGATGCCCTTTGTAGCATAACACAGGAAGTTGCAACTTCTGATGTCACAAACTATCCATACTGTATTCACTTCTGTTAAGGAGCCCAACTTGCCTGATTTGTTTGGAGCTAGTTACGGTCAGGTTAACTAAGCAGACTACTGATTTGATGCGGTTGAACTATTGGAAATATGCTCAGCTGCCTGCTGCAGGGGGCCTTTTCAGCAATAGCTAGAACAGAAACTCTTGAAGATTTTATCAAAGCTCTTATTTTAGCTTGAGAAGCTCCACTCCTTCAAAATCCATTAAACTGTGATTCTTTTGGGAGCACATAAATTGATCATTGATCAATCTTAGATTGTGTCTAGTATCCAGGACATGAAAATTTTTTGTAATGTTTACATATTTTTTAAGCTTGGAACGTTCCACATATGGCAGTATACCTGCACATTTGGTTTCATCAGAAAATGTCCGAGGTTGATCGTGTTCTCTCAACATTTAAAGTTTTCTATTTGCCATTCATCGATTGAGAAGCCTTTTTGTAGCATCACATGTGAAGTTACAACTTTTGAAGCCGCAAGTTATCCATACCTCATTTACCTCCTTTGGGAGCCCAAATCGCCTGATCTGTTTGGAGTAGGCTTATTCAAGTTAATCATGCAGAAGATGACCTTGAGAAATTGCTCAGATGCCCAGTTAATGCAGTTGAACTATTGGGGATATGCCTGCACATGCAAACATGCATGCATATGCACACACCCATACCTGCACCCAAAGACGCTAGCACACGCAAAAGTAGATATCGCTCACATGTAAGAGACCCAAGTACTTTAAAAAATTCAGTGGAAGTACAAAAGCCATAGTTGTACTGTAACACACTATAGTATTGGAGTTCAGATGCAGCTCTTGTCAGGTGTGGGCTAGTGGTAGGGATTTTGTTGAGTGATTATTCATGATGATATTTTGCAACTAAAATTTGTGCTCTCTGTGTTTTGGAATCTTGAATTAGGAGCTAGCTAATCTACAATTATTTCAAAAGAAACAGTTCTATTTCTACTTGTTAAATAATTATGTCATTAATGCTTAAGTCCTTGCATCCTTGAAATAGTCATATTCTCTGCTTTTAGATGGATGCTTCCTTGCTAGTTGTGATGTTTCCTTGCTAGTTGTTCTTCATTCATTTTATATTGGGCAGGTTGTCCTCTAATTGCATGAATGGAACTTTGACTTGGACCAGTTTATAAAAGAATATTTTGCTTATTTAGAATATTTTCTTTTTCATTTGCATTATTAATAATTCATGCCATGGCTCTCTCATACCATCAACATGAATGAATGCAGGGGATGGCTAGGTTATGTTCTTGTTATGGTGCTTCTCTTTATTGCACTTTTCATGCTGCTCACTAGATTTTGTTGTCAAGGCCGGCCAATCAATCATGTTAAGGTGACGGCCCCTGCAGCAATGAATACTGTGGAGCAGCTCTTGGCTGTTCAAAATGCTATTTCCCAAGTTGAGGATCTGGTCCGGGATGGGAACGTCATCCTCTTAAAGTTACGAGCCTTGTTACTCGCTGTGCCTTCTCAGGTTATTCCTTTTTACCTCTTAACTGTCGCATCTCCTATACTTTTCATGGTACATGTGTGCATGCTTCCCTGGACAAATGATTTAAATTTGGAGCTAAGACCACAGAAATATTTTATCTCATTCAAAGGTATTAAATAAACATGTAAATGCATGGACACACAAATATATATATATATATATATATATATATATATATGAACACGCCGACACATCTTTGGTTGTGAACAGCTGGTGCATATTTAAGATATTATGAACTATCAAGATGGCACACGTTAAGTTTATCTTTTTCTTGTACTGAAAAAAGTTTTTTAATTACTTCCAGTTCTTTGCGATGAATGATAATACGGTGCTACTTACACCACATTAATGCCTGGATCTTGAACCTTATGTTATCTAAATTAGTGAATCATCAAGCAAACCCCCCAAGTTTATTGATTTTCACATTATCACTTATTGGTTTGCTTGATCCAAGACAATCTCTGTCCAGAGCTATTTCACAGTTTATTTTCATCTGGTAGCAAGTCTGTTGGATCGTACAGTGCGTATGCTTGCCAAATTCAACCTGGCATCAGATAGAGGAGTAAATGCCCATGCGGGAGAACACACAACATAAGTTCTTAAGCTTTTGTTAGATTATGAGAACTGAGAGACAGTAACCTCTTTAACTTCTGCACGTGAATCAGTGTATACTACATGTTGAATGATGCTTTCTATCTGACGTTGCCCTTTCTCTCCAATATACATGCATTTAGATGTTTTATTCTCATATCTAACTGTTTATTCGTGTGTTAATTAGGCTACAGACAGAGCTATACTAGTGCTGGTTCTCATGTCAATGGCTGTAGCCTTTCTACCTGGTAAACTGATCATCTTAATGATATTTCTGGAGACATTCACGAGAAACTCACCTCCAAGAAGGGCAAGTACAGAGAGATGGACCAGAAGAATGAGAGAGTGGTGGTTCAGCATACCGGCAACTCCTGTAGTGCTTGAACGAGAAGAGAAAAAGAAGAAGTGAGCCTGTATATAATCATGTATTATTAATTGTTTCATATATTCATCAATAAGATTTTCTCCCACTACTCATATCGACAACAATGTACAAGACACGGAAATAAGAATATATTAAAAGAAAATCGAGATTTTTCAATACAGAATTGGATTCAGCTTATGTGACATTTGCTATGCATGTATGGTCACTACAAGAAGCTTCGTTAACGATCTGCTATCGTTCCTGGGCACATGCCATCAAAACAATTGAAGATGATGACCGTAGGCTGCTCATAAAATTCCATGGCCTCCTTAGCTAAGTTGCTTTATTTTTATATATTTTTTGAAAAAAAAATTGGATTTCAATCTATCTGTTTAAAGTTTCATTCAAATGTTTCTAGCTTCTTATACCACCTCTTATATGGTAGAATTTGCATTTGTTTAGAAATAATATTTTGCTGCTGCTACCAAGGAACATCAGAGATTTCAGGGTAGGAGGCGAGAAATTGCGCTCGAGCTGGTCCGTAAGTGGAGGGTAAGCTTGAGATAACTTCAGCGGATCAATGTTTTAGGAACGGAGCAGTGGACCACCAACTCGAAAACGGTAAAAATTCAATGACGTAGGCGCTGCTCCAAACCGTCAAAAGAGGAAAGAAGCCCTCTCAAAACGCAAATCCCTCCTTTCCTCCCATCATCATAAACAGACTCTTATCTAAAAACTTTATACGACTTGCAGTATAATGTAATGTAGAGAAGCCTTCAGCTTCTCACGTGTTACTGTGAGAACGAGTTGGACGATGGAGGAACTTGGACTGATCGAGGGAGCATTTGAGGTTTTCGATAAGTGAATTGTACTCCTTGGGAGGGATGTTTAGGCTCTTTCTTTATCATATTGCTCCGCCAAAGATGACCAGGTCCTGATCGAGTGATGACTCATTAATTAGCTGCCGCCCGGCAGCTTCGAACTGAAACCTTGGAGTAGTTTGTGGTTATGTTATTATATATTTTTTTAAAAAAATGTAGGTGACGGTAGGACTCACCGAGATTTCGTCTCAAAGAATTATTACTTAGGTATATTTTAATGGCATTTGGTGCGTAAAAATTTATATTGATTTATGTGACTATGAATTCTTGTTTTGCTCTTTGGGTTTCTATATTTGGTGGAGACTCCATAGCATTGGTTCCATTTCTTGGTATTTTGCAATCGAAATGTTATGAAAATTTCCTAAGTTACGTATATCATTTTGGGGTTGTCCGAAGGATTGGTTGTTTATTATTTTTTTTTTTATGAGTTGTTTTAAATTAGCTTAAAAGTCAAACTAAATAATGCAGATGCCAAATTTTTAAAATGATAGGACTGAAAATTTAAGCATTAATATGTTATAGCTCATGGAGTTATCTTCCAACAAAAAGACAATGAAGGTGAAAACTTTGAATATCAAACATAATCGCATCTCAAATACAATCATCATCATGACTGATTTAAGGTAAGTCTTAAAAAAAAAAAAAAAAAACTAATGTTCCCTTTGACCTATATGGGTCATGATCAAAATATCTTCAATATCATTTGCAATGAGTCCAAAATTTGTTGTGAAAGATTGGTCAGATATTATATTTTGAAATATTATGTATTCTTTGTCCTTGAAGCGAGACTAAATACATTTTCATGGATTCTCATTTTTCTTTCTTTTTTTTTTATAAAAAAAATCTAACTTGTAGTGCTCTTTGCCAACTGTAGCCCACCCATGGACTTTTTATAATGTAGGGTGCACAGCACACACAAGCTTGACTGGTAAATCGAGACCCTCAAATTATATACAATCTATTTGATTTTTGGTGCGCGGATATTATCTATTTTTAGGAACTATTCTCCTCTTGGTTATTCCACGGCATTTGTATTTTATGGAGATTTCAAATATATATATATATATATATGAAAGTCACATGATAATTAATCCATGGAAGTGGTCCCTAGGCAGAGTCCCAAAGCAATTTCTGGATGGTCTCGACCACGGAAGCGGTCCCTAGGTGGTCCCAAGGCGGTTCCTAGACGACCTCGGCCACGGAAGCGGTCCCTACATGGCCCCAAGGCGGTTCCTGGGTGGCTCCGGCCACGGAAGCGGTCCTTAGGCGGTTCCTAGGTGGCCTCGACCACGGAAGCGATCCCTAGGCGGCCCCAAAGCGGTTCTTAGGCAGCCCAACCACGGAAGCGGTCCCTAGACAGTTCCAAGCCGGTTCTAGGTGGTTCCGGCCATAGAAGCAGTCCCTAGGCGGCCCCAAGGCGGTTCCTAGGCAGTCCCAGCCATGGAAGTGATCCCTAGGCGGCTCCAAGGCGATTCCTAGACGGCCTCGGCCACGGAAACCGTCCCTAGGCGGCCCCAAAGTGGTTCCTAGACGGCCCTGGCCACGAAAGCGATCCCTAGCCGGCCCCAAGGCGGTTCCTATGTGGCCTCGCCCATTGAAAAGGCATTGATGCCCTTTTTTTATCTTATTCTCATGGCTCATCCCAATTTCAGATAGGCCTTCGTATGGACAGGGCCACTATCTTTAATTCCTGTAGGTTTAATAAGACAGGAACTATCAGTTTCAGCATAATCCCTGAAAAGTCATGACCCATCAAGTATAATTTAATGACCCTAGCCAAATGAGCCTCAAAAGGTGATTATCTACTATAAAATGCCAATCATCTTGGTCAGAAAAGCCACTAAGGCCCAAAAAGTCATTAGTAGAATTTAATGACCCTGGCTATATGAGCCTCAAAAGGTGATTATCTCCTATAAAGTGCCAATCACCTCGGTCAGAAAAGCACTAAGGCCCAAAAAGTCATTAGTAGAATTTAATGACCCTGACCAAATGAGCCTCAAAAGGTGATTATCTACTACAAAGTGCCAATCACCTCAGTCAGAAAAGCCACTAAGGCCCAAAAAGTCATTAGTAGAATTTAATGACCCTAGCCAGGTAAGCCTCAAAAGGCATCATCTGTTGTAAGGCACCAATCATCCATAATCGAAAGGTGCGGATCCAATCCGACCAGCTCTGTTCGGAAAAACACTAATCCATCATGAGATCCCAATCTTAGCAAGCAAGCCATACAAACTAAAGAGGTTAATAAAAACAAGTAAAGGTAAGAGGAACCTAGGGGACTCATTCAGTTCTACAATCCCCTCTCTAAAACTGCTACTGTCTACTGCTGTGATCCTGATCACTAACTTGAGCGTCAGAGGGTCCCTACCGGAATACTCGGCCTTGGGACTTCTTGCAGGCTTCGAAGATGAAGGAAGGACCTTGAGATTTCTTCAGCGTACCAGTAAGTGCTTAAGGACGTCTGCTCAAAGTGATTGGCCATCATCAGATTAGCGCGCCCGGAAGGGGGGGCGATGGGTTTGTCTTTTTTCAAATCCTAATGGAGTCAACACATGTTCAAGAAGCTTCTTCTAGCTCCGCTGGGGGGCATCCCCTTCGGACCAGGCCATCAGAGGCCAATTTTTCTACCTCTTCATCACCATTGATATCGGCCACCCCACAGGAGCAGCTGGCCAATCTCACTCAACAGGTCCAAGCTCTCATTATGGTGGTCCGTAAGCTGCAAGAACAATGGTTTGCGGCCGCTCAGTAGTAGGCCGGACCTTCCGTGCCGCCTATGACTGTTGCACCAGCTAGTCAACAGTCTACATACAGAAGATCCTCCCAAAGGGAGCATCCTCATCGCCAAGTTCCATCCAGGCACTATCATCGAGAAACCTCCAAGAGGTCCTAGTCTCCCACTCTTCACTTCAGTAGCTACGGGCGATGATGGGGAAAGGAGCCTCGAGGTTCATATCATCATCAGCCTCATTACTCTTCCTCTTCATCATCTGAATCGACAGTCGAGGACCCTAACGACCGGATGGAGAGACATCTGAAGGAGCAGGACCGATGCCTAGAGGAGCTCAGTCAAAGGCTTAACAACCACTCGGGGGTGGAGTATGATACTCGCCCCCCTTACCTGTTGGATTATGAGGAACACATACCTCACGGTTCCATCTTCCCCAGCTAGATCCTTATGACGGTACCATGGACCCTCTGGATCACTTGAAAAGTTACAAATCCCTCATGCAAGTCCAAGGAGCAACCGATACCCTTCTATGCATCGCCTTCTCTGCTACCCTCCGGAAGGCCGCTTGTGCCTGGTATTCTTGGCTACTCCCGCGTAATATTGATTCCTTCCAATAGTTGAAGAAGGCCTTTTTGGCATAGTTTGATGCTTGTCGAAAAATCCCTCGAGTGGCTGACGCCTATTCTTCATTTAGCAAAAAGAAGGGGAGCTAATAAAAGACTTCATAGCTCGATTCAAGGCGGCAACCCTCGAGGTATATCATCTGGATGATGTTGCGGCCACCTTGGCCTTGAAGCGAGGACTCCATCCTTTTCGCTTCACTTATTCTCTAGACAAAAAGCCCCCTAGTTCCTATGCCGAGCTCCTAGACCGTGCACATAAGTATATACATGCCGATGAAGCTAACTTCACTCGAAGGAATGCTGATAGGGGAGCCGGCAGGAACCAGTCCGTGAAGAGCCAAGCAGATTCCCTTCCAAGAAGCTCGAGCCTCCGCGTCGGCCGGATAATCGACGCCAGAACCTGGCTACCAAGGAAGAAACCTACACACCTCTTCTCGTCCTGAGGTCTCACATCCTTATGGAAATTGAAAGTGAGCCCTATCTCCACCATCCTCCGCTGAGGACAAGCGCTACTCGCGACAGGAGTGGCTACTGTTGCTTCTACAGGGATTATGGCCACGACACTAAGGAGTGCCACAACTTGAAGCGTGCCATTGAGGAACTTATTCAAAGAGGCTATCTCAAAAATTTCATTCAGAAGGGAGGACCGCCGGCCATCCTAGCCTTGATGGGGCCCCCACATGTTCAAGCCAACATTGACAACACTCCGACGGAGCAGACAATGTGCATGCTTTCCTGGAGAACAGCTTCATCCTCTAAAAGGCCAAGGGGGAGTGAGGGGATAGAAGATGTAAATCCCTTTCTTGAAAGGGAATTAGAGGGGAGGGGCAATTTGAATGATGATAGCGTAGTCGTCTTCATGATGATCGTTAAGCATCCTGTAAAAAGAATACTTATGGATAGTGGGAGTTTAGCGGACATACTTACCTATGATGCTTTTATTCGGATGGTCTATCTCTTGATTCTCTACAACCTAAGACCACGCCCCTAGTCGGCTTCATGGGAGACTCGGTCAGAGTTGAGGACGAGATCACCTTATCGGTCACAGCAGGATCACCATCATGCCAAAGTACGGTCCTAATGAGGTTCTTAGTGGCCCAGGTATCGTTGGCGTATAATGCCATACTCGGTCGGCCCGGATTGATCCTCTTGGATGCAGTCATATCCATCAGGCATCTGATCGTGAGGTTCCCTACTGATCGAGGGGTCAGCGAGATGCACGAGGGGCAAAATCTTGCACAGCAATGCTACCATATGGCTCCTAGCCCCAAAAGATGACGGCTCCCTCGACCCCGGTGCTGTTCAACCCCAGGGAGTCTGAAAGAAGAGGAGAATTAGTTGAACGCCTACTATCTTATCCACTGGGGGATGATCCTATAAAAACTATGCAAATCAGCGAACTTCTTCCTTTGGAAATGAAAGATAAACTCCTCACTTTCTTACAGGCCAACTCGAATATTTTTGCATGGTTCGCATCAGACATGCCCAGTATTCCTTCAAAGGTGATAACTCATAAACTTAATGTTGATCCAAAGTGTCGACCCATTCGCCAAAAGAAAAGGAGTTTTGCCCCTGAGCGGCAGAGAGCCATAGACGAAGAAGTCAACAAACTGCTTGCCGCCGGCCACATTTGAGAGGCTCAATATCCAAATTGGTTAGCCAATGTGGTTATGGTCTGAAAGGCAAGTGGAGGCTGGCGGATCTGCATCGATTTCACTAATCTTAATAAGGCATGTCCCAAAGACAGTTTTTCCTCACCACGGATCGATTAGCTGGTGGACTCTACATATGGCCATGAGTTCCTCAGTTTTATGGATGCCTTCTCTGGATATAATCAAATAAAGATGGATCCGTCGGATGAAGAAAACACCTCCTTCATCACGGAGAAGGGCATCTACTGTTATAAAGTAATGCCTTTCGGGTTGAAAAATGCTAGAGCCACCTACTAGAGGTTGATGAATAAGGTCTTCAAAGACCAGATTGGATGCAACATGGAGGTATATGGATGATATGCTGACTAAGAACACCCACATCGCCAACCACGTTGCTGACCCGGGAGAGACATTTGATAATCTTCGAAGCCATCAGTCAAGCTCAACCATCGCAAATGTGCCTTCGGTGTCACTGCCGAAAAATTCTTGGGTTTCTTAGTGACCCAATGGGGGATTGAAGCAAACCCAGAAAAGATCCAGGCCATTCTCAACATGCGGCGGCTGACCAATAAAAAGAAAGTGCAGTGGCTCATCGGAAGGGTAGTCACCTTGAGTCGATTCCTGTCTAGATCGACTGAGAGGTGCTTATCCTTTTTAAAGCTCTACGCAATGTTGATGGCTTCGAGTGGACGAACTGTCAAAGAGCCTTTGAGGAACTGAAGGAATTCTTGTCCACACCGTCGCTATTATCAAAGCCTAAGGAAGGGGAAAAGCTTTTTCTCTATCTCGTTGCCACTTCAGAGGCGGTTAGTTCCATCTTGGTCCAGCTCGACCCCAACGGAGCGCAGAAGCCTATTTATTACACTAGCAAAGTGCTTCATGATGCGGAGGTCCGGTATTCAAGAACTAAGAAGATTATTTTTGCTTTAATTGTCTCTGCTCAGCGCCTCCGACAGTATTTCCAAGCCTATCTGATCGTGGTGCTTACGGACTAGCCTCTCAGAACTATTTTAGCTCGTCCTGACACCTCGGGTTGCTTGGCGAAGTGGGCTATTAAGCTGGGGAAGTTCAATCTTTCGTTTCAGTCCCGGTCTGCCCTTAAGTCCCAAGTGGTGGCGGACTTCTGAGTAGAATGCACCTAGATGGACGAGCAAATTGACGACATCCCCATGAACTGCCCAGCTGCTGAGGAGGATTCGACAGAGGCTTGGATTCTCCATGTTGATGGCACCTCTAACTCTCAAGGAAGTCAAGCAGGCCTCATCCTGGCAAATCCGAAAGGCATTGTCCTGGAGTACGCCCTTCGATTCTTTTCAGGGTTACCAATAATCAAGCCGAATATGAAGCCTTGTTGGCTGGAATCAAGCTTGCTCAAGAACTTAGAGTAAAACACCTCAGGGCCTTCACCGATTCCCAGCTTGTCTCCAGACATGTCACTGGAGAGTTTGAGGCTCGCGACCCTACCATGTCTCGATACCTAAATAAGGTCAAGTCGCTAACCTACTCACTGGTCAACTTTACCATCAGCTACATCCCCAAAGGAGAGAACGCCAGAGCCGACACATTATCATGGCTAGCCACTTCGGTGGATGATTGTCTCGGAAGAACGTACGTCGAACACCTGAAAAGCCCAAGTATCGACTCGATGAAGGAAGTTGTAACAGTCATGCAAGAGCCAACATGGATAGATGCATACATTCACTATCTCACCGATGACACTCTCCCCACCGATCCTGCAGAAGCTAGATTGCTCAAGTGGAGGTCAACTAAGTTTGTTGCTGAATGGGCACCTAAACATGAAGTCTTTTTCTCATTCCCTTCTCAAGTGCATTGGCCCGACAGATGCCAATTATGTTCTTAGGGAAATCCACGAAGGCATATGCAGGAGTCATATGGGGGGCAGGTCTCTGGTGCATAAAGCTCTCCGCCAAGGATATTATTGGCTTATTATGCAGCAAGATGCCACCGAGCTGGTTCAAAATGTGACAATTGCCAGCGGCACTCTAATATCCAGCGGCAACCTGCTTTTCAGTTAAATCCACTCTTTGCCCCCTGGCCCTTCGCTAAATGGAGGATGGATATTCTCAGGCCTTTTCCCCTGGCTTCAGGGCAGCGAAGGTTTGTATTGGTCGCCATCGACTATTTTACTAAGTGGGTCGAGGTCGAGGCGTTAGCCAAGATCACTGAAAATAAACGAGAACATTCTTTTGGAAATCCATCATCTGCCAGTTTGGTCTGCCCCATACCGTGATCATGATAATGGTCGCCAGTTAAACAATTCGGCATTCAAGGCTTTTGCACCAAACTAGGCATATGCCACCGATTCACTTCTGTTGGACATTCACAAACTAACGAAAAAGCAGAGGTTATGAATCGGACCATCTTCGAGGGCTTAGAACTCGACTGGATGAGCTTAAGGGCAGATGGGTGGAGGAACTCCTAAGTATATTATGGGCATATCATACGACTCCCAGAGTCCCCACGGGAGAGACTTCTTTTAACCTCATCTTTGGATTTGAAGCGGTCATCCCAGTAGAGATCAATCTTCCCAGTCCCCGGGTAGAACTGTATAAGGATGAAGATAACTCTGATCAATTAAGGGCTAATCTGGACTTCATCGATGAAACCCGAGATCTTGCACGGCTCAGGATGGCCATGTTCCGTCAACGGGCCGAAAGATATTATAATGCTCGGGTCCGTTCCAAAACGTTCCATCCTGGAGATCTGATTCTGAGAAGAACTAAAGTATTCAAACCGACTGAAGGAGGCAAGCTATCCCCAAATTGGGAAAGACCTTATCAAGTTACGAAAGCACTTCCTCGAGGAGCTTACAAACTTGAGGGGATGGATGAACAGCCGGTCCTACGTACTTGAAATGCCAGTAATCTTTACCAATATTACCAGTAGTGAGTGTACTTAGCAAATGATTATGAAAGGAAAGTTTTTGATCTTATTTCCCTATTTAAAGTGGAAGTTTTTTTAAAAAAGGGGGACCTTGGCAGTTCTGAGATCACGGGCACCTGGATTGGCGCGAGAAACCTCCGATGGTTCAAGTCCTATATTCTCGGTGGCCCCGAGTAAAACTCCCGGGCCGACGCGAGAAATCCTGATGAAAGTTTAAAAAAAAAGGACCTCAGTGGTCCCGAGATCACGGACACTCTAGACCAACGCGCGAAACTTCCGGTGGTTCAAGTCCTACGTTCTCGGCAGCCTCGAGTTAAACTCCCGGGCCAGCACGAGAAACCCCCATGGAAGTTTTTTTTAAAAAAAGGACCTCGGCGGTCCCAAGATCACAGACACCCCAGACTGGTGCGAGAAACCTCCGGTGGTTCAAGTCCTACGTTCTTGGCAGCCCCGAGTCAAACTTCCAAGCCGACACGAGAAACCTCCATGGAAGTTTTTTTAAAAAAGGACCTTGGCGTCCCGAGATCACGAACACCCCGGACCAGCATGAGAAACCTCAGGTGGTTTAAGTCCTATGTTCTCGGCGACCCCGAGTCAAACTTCCGGACCGGCGTGAGAAACCCCCATAGAAGTTTTTTTAAAAAAAAGGACCTCGGTGGTCCCAAGATTACGGACACCCTGGACCGGCGCGAGAAACCTCCGGTGGTTCAAGTCCTACATTCTCGGCGGCCCGAGTCAAACTCCTGGGCCGGTGCGAGAAACCCCCGTGGAAGCTTTTTTTTTAAAAAAAGAGGGGACCTCGGCGGTCCCAAGATACGGACACCCCGGACCGGTGCAAGAAACCTCCGGTAGTTCAAGTCCTGCATTCTCGGCGGCCCCGAGTCAAGCTCCTAGGCCAGTGCAAAAAACCTTAAAAACCCCACGAGGATTATGGGTTAAGCCAACCGCTTCTTAAGTATACTTACGGAAATAGGAGTATTTTATCAAAGGCCAAAGGTCGAAGCATAATTGCCTAGAAAGTTAAAACACTGCTAACAAAGAAGTTGTGAGATTCGAACAACGGATAAAATTATCAAAATACTTTTTCATTAATCTCATTGTCATACAAAAGACCAACTTCGGTTGCATTACAAGATATAAAAAAGAACAAGAAAGGAACTAAATCTAAGGCTCGCGGGTCTTGGCCCGTCCTCGACGTCCTCATCTATGGGTTGAATGTCCTCAAGGCCGCTCAACTTGTAAACTCAAAGGATTTTCTCCTTACATTTCTCAAAGCCTTGAGCGTAGGCATCAATGGCCGCCGAGTGCACAGCCGCTCAACTTGTAAACTCAAAGGATTTTCTCCTTACATTTCTCAAAGCCTTGAGCGTAGGCATCAATGACCGCCTCGCTGCACTCAGTGGCAAACTCGGTGGAACCTTTATAAAGTTCCACAGCACTTCGAGCCCATTGATCGGTAGCACTGACCCGGACTAAGGCTTCAACCTGGGCGGCTGCCACCTTCTCCCTAGCCTGAGCTTCGACAATGGTCAACTTGGCCAGGGTTTCCCGAACCTCCTCCTCGGCAGAAGCCAACTTCTCCATGGCAGCTCGGGCCTCAGACTCAGCCGCATCCGCCCTATTTTCCACCATGTCCGCTCTATCTTCGACCTGATCCACTCTAAGGAGGGCACTTTCTAATTTTTTTTCCGTCAGCCTCAACCTCGACATGGCTTCGGCCAACTTGGCATCAGCAACTCTGGCCTTCCTCTCTGCCTCCTCAGCCTGAGCCTTGAAAGATCGGCCCTCCTCCTCAGTGGCTCATAACGCACCAGACACCGCTGCTTCCTGAGCCTTGACCTCAGACAATTCCTGGGTCAGCTCGTCAACATGAGCCTTGAGAGCATCCAGCTCGGGTTGGGTACACTTCCGGCTACTAGAACCCCCGATGCAAGCATCCCAAGAACAAAAGCACTGTTGGACACCAGCGCACACCGAAAGTTAGAATATAGCTATATTTAATCAAAGAGGAAGGGATTAGCGCATTTACCTAAAGGATAGCAGTGACGAAAGTGTCAAGAGACTTCTCAGTGATTGACTCTGAAGCTCAGCCTAAGGGTAGGAAGGGTCAAGCGACTTAGAAGGTGCTATGCCAGGTGGCCTTGATGTGTCGCAGTGGTCTGGGATGGTTAGCTCAGGGGCGTCGTTGAACGATGCTCCCCCCTCCTCCATTGGCGGGTGAGCACCGAAGGATGGTCGTCCCCGGCTTCTCTCACCGGGGGTGTCGCTGCTCTTGCTTCTGGTGCGACCTCACCCTCGGGTCCGGCGGGGACCAAGGATCTTTCTCTCGGCGGCTCCTCCTGAGTCTTGGTCAAAGGAACCCCTATTGCGAACGTCTCGGCGGAGGGATCCTCCCTTCTTGGTTCCCCCACTAGTGTGACCTTGGGAGTAGTAGGGAAGCCACATGGGTTCAGGGTGACTCGTCCTGCTCTGCCCGCCGAGGCTTCTTGGGTACCGCTCTCACCGGATCACCGGCGGCCTTCTTTCTCTTCTTAAGAGCCTCCGCGAGGAAGTTAGGAGAGAACCTCATCTCTGTATAAAGGAATAAAGATAAAAAAAAAGAGAGAAAGAAGAAAAAGGAAGAAAAAGAAAAGACAAGAAACTACGGCTGGCAACCAAGGAGGGTAGCGCTCACTGGGTGCCGGTGACGACGACTCCGGCGCTGCGAGGGCTTCGCGGAGATCATCCTTCGACAGCAACTCTGCGTTAGGAGGGATGACAGAGGACATAAGGGCTTCAAAAAGCTCTCAGTCTCTTTCTTCTATGACCGAATTTTTGTTAGGACTGATATCGGGAAATCTCCAGGATGTCTTCACCCCTTCGACATGAATATAAAAGAAACGGAACTTTCATTCTTTGATCTTAGAAGGCAAGTCCAGTTTGAGGGCTCTCTTAGGCCGGGAGGCAAAGCTCCATCACCTATTTTTCTTAGGGTTCCTGAGCTTATACAAGGCCCGGAAGAGAGAGACTCAGGCGGGGGCGCCATGAAAGTGACAGACAACTATGAACGCACATATGATTCGAATGGAATTTGGGATCAACTGTGTCGGGATGAGGTTATACCTATCCAAAAGATTCAAAAAGAATGGGTGAAAAGGGAGGTAGAGCCCACTCCTGAAAAATTTCTCATAAAGAGCGACCCCGCCAGACCGGCCACCGATTACTTTGTCACCATGCCAGGGTGCGGACAGGCATATACTGTTGGGTATATCATACTTGGCCCTAATTCTTCCTATGTCTTGGTCCTTTATGGTGGAACGTATTCCCCCTAGACCCATGGGTCTGGATTCAGAAATCGGAGGGGATGCCAAACGAGATGGTGAAGGTGATGCCCTCTGGAGAAGGAGCCCTAGGTGCCAAAGGGAGAACCCTAGCCGAGGTTGGAACAACAGTCACTGGGCGACCACGGATGGAGACACTACCAGGGGCCCGGCGGCGGGCTTAAAGAATCTCCTCCCTAGAGGGTTTGACTAGAGGTTTTTACCTTTTCTATTAGTTTGGGGACCCATCAGGAAGAAAGGAACATGCAAAAAGGTAAAAGAAACTAACCTCGGGGTGATGGAATGGAATCAAAAGAAGGCTCAATGCTCGAAAGGTGAAAAAAAGGCAAAAAAGATAATAGAAGTACTAGGAGATAGAGAGAACGGGCGGGACAATATTAATCCCCATATTTCGAAGGCCCCGCCCATCATAAAAAGCAGAACTAGAAAGGTTGGGCCATTGCCCAGGTGTCACCAGGTTATAGGGGAAGTACAATTCATGCCTAATGATGGAATGCCGCCAGAATAATCCAATTATAACGCCTTGCATTTCTCGTCGATCATGAGGCATTTCTCTCAATTCACCTGCGGGCCGCACCATACCCAATATCATCCCTTAACGAAAGGACTTCAAGAAGACTTTACTTCCCCAGAAACACATGCCCACTTTTAATAGGGTACGACGCACAAGATTCAATTATAGAAAAAAATTTTACACTCTTTCTCTTGGAAAGCACCGCACGCGTAAGGGCCAAGACTCAGAAGCGGGGGGCATATGATGTGGCTGATAAAAGCCACGTGATAATTAATCCATGGAGCGGTCCCTCGGTGGCCCCAAGGCAGTTGGCCTAGGCGGCCTCGGCTACGAAAGCGGTCCCTAGGCGGCCTCGGCAAGGCGATTCCTAAGTCCCTAGGCTCCGGCCATGGAAATGGTCCCAAGGCGGCCCCAAGGCTGTTTCCTGGGCAGCCCCGGCCAAGGAAGTGGTCCCTAACCGGCCCCAAAATGGTTCCTAGATGGCTCCGGCCACAGAAGCGGTCCCTAGCTGGCCCTAAGGCGGTTCCTAGGTGGCCTCGCCCACCAAAGAGGTGTTGATGCCCTTTTTTATCTTATTCTCATGGTTCATTCCAACTTCTCATATTGGCCTTCGTATGGATAGGGCCACTATCTTTGATCCCTGTAGGTTTAATAAGACAAGAACTATCCGAAAGGTCATGACCCATCAAGTAGAATTTAATGACCATGGTCAAATGAGCCTCAAAAGGTGATTATCTACTATAAAGTGCCAATCATCTTGGTTAGAAAAGTCACTAAGGCCCAAAAAGTCATTAGTAAAATTTAATGACCCTGGCCAAATGAGTCTCAAAAGATAATTATCTACTATAAAGTATCAATCACCTTGGTTAGAAAAGCTACTAAGGCCCAAAAAGTCATTAGTAGAATTTAATTACCTTGGCCAAATGAGCTTTAAAGGTGATTATCTACTATAAAGTGCCAATCACCTCGGTCAAAAAGCCATTAAGGCCTAAAAAGTCATTAGTATAATTTAATAACCCTGACTAAATGAGCCTCAAAAGGTGATCATCTGCTGTAAAGCGCCAATCATCCAGAATTAAAAGGTACCGATCCAATCTGACCAGCTCTAACATTCTATCTAAAAAAAATACTAATCCATTATGAGATCTCAATCTTAGCAAGCTAGACAAACTGAAGAGGTTAATAAAACAAATAAAGGTAAAGAGGAATCCAAGGGACTCATTCAGTTCTAGAATCCCCTCTCTAAAACTACTACTGTCTATGGCTATGATCTTGATCACTAACTTAAGCGTCGTAAGGTTCCTACTGGAATACTCTGGCTTTGGAACCTCTTGCAAGCTTTGAAGATAACAGAAGGACCTTGAGATTTCTTCAGCATACCAGTTAGCGCTTAAGGACGTCTGCTTGAAGTGATTGGAAAAGAAAATTTCTTGATTGTAAAAAAGTCTGGTTTCATAAATTTGGTTCAGCTTTTAAGATAAAAAGAGCCAAAGAAGCATTGCCAAATCCACATATTACTACAAGGAAAAGAAAATGAAAACTAGACGCAAGCATTCATTTCGTTAAAGAAAAGGAAATGAAACAATGAAGCAAACGGCCTCCAATTTCAAGGAGTCTGATTCCTCTCTCCTTGATAAGGTAAGAAAGAATAAATGGAATTATATTATTCACATCTGCTCCGCTCCGTTGCCAGAGTTCAGAGGATGGCCCGACCAAAACAAACGAAACTAAAAAAATTATTACCAATCTATGGAAATCGGCCTCCTGCCGTTACCTCAGAACTCGGGGAAAGCCTTCATGGTCTCCACGATGGAAGGCGAGATGGAGCCGCCCATGTTCGGAATGGACGGCGAGAACACCGCGGACTCCGGGTATCTAAAGAAGGACCTCGGCGAGCAGAAGAAGTCCGAGGAGTTGGGCGTGAAGAGCGGGATCTCGGACAGGAACGGGTTAGGCGGTGGTGGAGGGTCGAAGCCGAGCGGCGGCATGGCCGTGGCAGCGGCGGATGGCAGCGAGTGGTGGACGACATCACCCGCGGCGCTGCAAATCTCGGACGACGAGGACGAGTCGTCGTTGGCCGCGTGGGCCGTGTCGGCTTCCTTGCGGGGATGTTGTTGGACGGCGGGGGAGGGGGGTTGTTGGTGGCGGTGGCCGAGGAGTCGTCGTTGTCGTCGGCGGAGTGGGAGAGGCCGGTGAGCTTCTGGACCAGGGCCATGAAGTCGCGGGCCTGGGTGTGGATGATCTTGGGGGAGTGGGTGTAGATGATGACGGGGTGGTGGCGCGGGGGGTGGTGGTGGTGGGTGCCGGAGGAGGAGGAGGTGGTGGTGGTGGTGGGAGGAGGAGGAGGATGATGATTGCTTGTGGATATGGTGGGAGTCCTTGTGGATCTTGAGGGGGGCGGGGCGGGGGCCGTTGATGTCTCGCGACGAAGGGCTCATGACGAAAAGAGAACTCCGAAGGATTCGAGGAGGAGAGAAGTGGAGAGAGGGATGGAAGGAGAAGGGATGATAACGATGGAGGGAGGGGACGAGGAGGTGGAATTTGCTAATTGCGCCTTATTTTGGAGCTGGAAGGGATGCCTTATTTGGCTTTGGTGGCCGTGGGTGATATATATATATATATATATATATATAAAAGGGTGGGGGGAGGAGAGGGACAGCGCCAGCCAAATTGACCGTTGACAAAAAGATAGGGGCGAGGGGGTGATGTGGTGGGGGACTTACAGGGATTATAGGGGGAGGCCGTTGTGGGGAGGGCGTTGAGCAGGGTTACATGTTGACACGGGCGCGGATGGCGGGAGACGGGGAGGTGGGGGGTTGTGGATTCGCGCTCTCTTTCCGTGGAGGGGAGTTCACACGTATATTTTGCATGTGAACCACACAGAGAGAGAGAGAGAGAAGGGAGATGAGGGTTGGATATTCGGGTGGGAATGGACATGGATTCGAACCAAAAATAGCTCCAAAGAGAGGCTTTCGTTTCATGGCGGGCGTGAGAGAGATTGGTGTGTATATATATATTCACACGTGTAATCATTATTCGAGAACGAGACGTGTGTTTGTCATTAGCTGGCTGCCAGCTCTCATCTCTTCTCTATATTGGACACGAGTTAACATGATAATTGTTATCTAGCTGCGAATGAGAGGACGGCGAGGATTGGAGGGGTGCCAAATGATGCATTTGTGGATCCAAGTCCATGCCAGAAGCCTGAAGCTGATCAGAGCCAAATGCAGTTCTGGCCCCAGATCATATGATTCTCGTCTGAACACAAACAAAACCAATTAGACTCTAGTGCACCTATTTTGATCCAATATTAGAAGATAATATCAAATTCAAAATTTTAAAATTTGCATGAATTTAATGCACGTTTTAACCAATCTATTAAGAAAATGGTTAATGAACCAAAAAGCCAAGAGAATGGTTGCATGTGATTTGAATGATAAAGTACTGGAAGCCCATTTATGCCGCATTTGAGTCAAAAGAGGCCTGGAAGCATGCATGCAAAGGATTTACTTCATATGAATCACATGCAGCTTGAAGCTGCTTTTTGGACGGAGAATTCGTAACTGCGTGCAGTTCGTGTCACGGCCGGCCAAATTTCTATCGTTCTGCGGCTGTACATAAGAAGTTTATAGAGGAAAAATTAGTAAATAGTCAATGTCGACCGGCATCATGACGTCAAAAAAGGATCAGTTCGTGTCACGGCCCGGATATTTCTTAGTCAGGACTCTACAGGCCCATAAAATTATCATTGAGGGTGATTCCCTGTCGGTTATTTTCTGGCTGCAAAAGAAGAATTGTCATTCTGGTCCTACTAATCCGATTCTGACGGACATTCGTTCCATCCTTTCCAAGGTTGACTGTACCCAGATTCACCATATTTATCGTGAAGCCAATTCGACGGCGGATTGGGTAGCGTCCTTGTGGCCCAGCATGATGGATCGTGGTTTTGGAAGCCGAGCGAACCCTGTCCATCTATTTTACAGTAAATTTGTATTCGAACCTTTCTGGATTGACTCGCACTAGGTTAGTGTGATCGTTCGTTTTTGTACAGTTTACCCAGCGCCGTAACCTATGAACGGGTACCATGGCCGTCCTCGTCCTGCGATTTGGTACGACTTTTAATTCAGAGCATCAGACGTAAACCAGGTGGGTCGATGTGAAAACGATATCCCATGGAAGAAACCTCGTATTATATGACAGATCTCGGGCCCTTTGACTGATGAGGGTTTATAAAAGCAGCAATTGGTCGACCTCTGAAACAGTGTTAGGTGGATTAATCCCCACGAGGGAGATCGAGACATTCCAACCTTCAACTTTGGTCAGCGAAACCTGGTAAAAAAAAAAAAAAAAATGGTTCAGTTTCACCCGTCTCTAGCTCTCATGTTCTTTGCCAGAACCGAGACTCTGCATAATTTTCCCTTCTAATATCCTCCACGTAAGCTGCTAGATTTACTTGTGAGATAATGTTGGTAGGTGCACACGTGCAGTTTTATCACGTGCAGACCAAAAAAATAGAAAAAAAATAAATATAGACAAAGGATTGTGCTTAATTTATTCCTCAACGGGGCTACTTCATTCTGTATAGAGAAGATAAGCAACACATTATACGAGACAAGTATTACAAGAGAAATGCACTCTAGCTAGATTATGTATGTGTTTTCCTTTTTTTTTTTTTTTTCCTTTCTTTAATCTATACCCCTCACCCACACCACCATGTTTGGCAAATTATATTTTTTTTTCTCAATACCAAAACGTGCTTTCTTGCTAAAGAGGTTTAGATTAACGTGCATGGAAGATATAAGCAAATTAAAACGCAATTGAGGGGTTGCGTCTCGCCCTGTTTAACATGCGTGCCGTGCGTACGACCCGTCCAAATATACTGCGGACGGCACGGGAAATGACTCGGTTCAAAGTTCAAACCTTCCGTTGTCCACCATGTGGATTGGGACCACTCATATTAAAAAATCTGGTTGGCAACTTATGGATGAAGACTTTCATTGTTCACGCCTATTACACTAGGACTTGTATGTGTTCGAGTTGTGATAAAGGTTCTCTAACTGGTACTTCATTTCATTATGTTTTTATTCTTATCAAAAGTTAAGTTAAATTAAATTTTTTAATCCTAATATTTGAATATAGGTATAGCAATTGATTAGACGCACAGAAGCATGATTCTACCTTCTAACTGGCCTTTGTGTTTAGATGAGGCCTTGAGTTATTATAGACAGTATCATAGCGAATTTAAATATAATTAGCTTCTGTAGACCAAGACGTAGGCTCTCTATATATTTGTAATTATATTCGATTGCATTAGAACATAGATTTAGGTATAGATTCTTAACCCGGTAAGGATGCTAAGATTTGAACAGATAAAGTATGTGAGAGTCTATTCTGACAAGTATTTAATTTTATATTAATTATATATTAGAAAGATCCTACATCATACGTGCTTATATAGAATCAAGAAATCCAATAATACTTACTATCAAATCTTTTTGAACGAGCTTTTGAGTTGTTAAAGCCTAATCCCTTCCTTTTTCAAGCTTGCTATTGTATTATAGGAATTTGGCGTCAATAGCTCTCAACATATAACTTTCCATTATAATATATTTTCTTTTGGCCTAATTCTAGTTAATATCTTCAAATTGCAATTATTTACAAAGAGTTCATTAGGTTACCAAAAAAAATAATGATATTGAGTGATTAAAAAGGCATACAGATAGGGTTCAAATCATTACCATCATTATCATCATCATCATTATCATTATCATATCGTAACATTAACATGAAGAATCCAATGCAAACATGATTGCTTTAAATGGACATATAAAAATTTTTGAAGGAAGATTCGATCGTAAATTTTTGGCTGCTTTGTTATACGAAAATATCCACTAAAAGCTAACCAAATATTGGATGGGAATCAATATTAGCAACCTGCAAAACTTTTATTTATGCAACATTATGTTTAGCTTTTTAAATTGCCAACTCTGTAAAGAGTATTTTTCAAAGAAAATAGGAGAAAATCCACTCATAAATAATTATCTAGACCCAATACTTTGATATGTCAGCTAGAATAAGCCTTACTTCATTAAAGACTATAAATGATATGCAACCTCTATATAATATGTGACGTTGATATTTATCTGAGATTCCGAATGGCAACCCTTGTTAAATATAGTCGTGGCAGACTTGCATGGCTGCTAGGCTCTGAACCAGGCCCTGGTCAAGGGTTTGGAACGTGACCATTAGCCCACCATTATATTCTATTACGAAAAAGTTTTTTTACACGGCCTTCGTACATAATGACTTGCACTGGATGTGATAATTCATTCACGCATGAGCATGCATGGGGGTCTGCTCATGAATCTCATACCACATATGCTTAGGCTCATGCATGAATAAATCACTGCATTCGATGTAGACCATCTTATACCAGAAGAACAACTTTGTGCACCATGCATGTGCACCCGTGTGAACGTGCCTGATGTACATTTTGTGCACCGAAGACGGTGCAGAAAAGTCTTTTCTTTCTATCAGAGAACTTGCATTGAGCCCCGTTCTGGGCCCGAGCCTAAGAAGTCTGACAGCCTAGTTTCATTAGGCTTAAATACAGCCCACCTAACTCGATAGAGCCCACACGAGGAAAGCCGGGCCTGAGGGCTAACGGCGAAAGGCTACCATACAAAAGCTCCCAAAAATGCCTGGCATAGAAACAAATAGGAAACAACCTCTCATATCTTATGAAGGATAACCAGTTTAGATTTGCTGAATTTTCGAATTTGGACCATTCAATCAAACTATATGGATAGCTAAGAGGGAAAAAGCATGCACTGGAGCAAAACTTGAATAGAATAATTATGAGAATTTGGAGTGTGAAAAATGCTGCCTTGTACCTCGTTCATAATCTTGTTCTCGTAAATTGGTGTGGGTCAAACTTCAATGTTGAAGGCCTACTTTGTCTCTTAACACGTTATAACATAGCCTGGAAGAAGTAAACAAGGGAAAAATTTGTTATGGCTAAACACTTTTTAATTTATCCTTTCTTCAGCCGAGAAACCTCTAAACTTTTAAAATTTTTTATACAAGGACGAGTGAATGCTTGGTCATCTGTGCAAATTTTTTATATTAAGGATGCAAAAGATCTTTTCACCATCTTTGTGCCACAAAAGAGACTGGCAGGGAATTAATTTATTTGAGGCTAAAAATTAATAATTAATAAACACAATTTATAGGTGAATCTGAAGCATACTATATCTACTTGATGCATATATTCTCAAGGAATTCTAAAAGTATGGTAAATAGTTAAACTAAACTATTCGTTGCACCTATTAGGGTTTTCTCAATATATATCAAAACTTGCTACCATTTTGTAAAACTAGCCATTCAATGTTATAACTTTTATATTATTCTTGATTTTATTAACCTTCATAAATTCTTATTGAGATATATAGTTGTATCTTTAAAGTTTGGAGAGAATATGTTTTGTATTATCGTTATTGTTTTTTATCCTAATTTCATGGTACTCTAACAACTAGTAAACATCAAATTGGATATGAATTATTTGAAGTTAAAAAAAAAAAAAATACATGGATACAAACATAATCCATCCAGTTGGCACCCTAAGATTCAAGCATGGCAGTAACATGTTACTCCATCATTTTTTTTCTCAAAAAAAGAAACAAAAATCATGCATGAATATATATAAAGTTAAAAACCCAAACACAAATGCTTACATTTGCATTTATTTGCAAAAAAAAAAAAATCATGCAGGGACATAAAGTTAAAACTCAGGCACAAATGCTCGCAATTAACGTACGAAGCCTTTTGGAGCTAATATTATTTATTTAAGGGCTAATATAATTTTACATTGATATTTTTTGAATTGCTTTTAAATTTATCATTATTCATGGTTGTTACAAGTAAGAGTACACTGTTGTCTTAATATTTGATGAGCACAACTCACCTTAAAGGTTGGTGAAGCTAATGTTTGTCAACCATATCCAATCAAAATTAGATAAAAAAATGATTCATTTACTAAGATAAAAATATGGTAATTAGAATAAATGTCTTAGCGTTGTGGATCATGAGTCACATTATCAGAATTCAAAATAACTAGCCTGTCACACATGTGATGGATGGGGTTTTTTTTTTTACTATTCTTGAAATGCTGCTTAAAAATATAACAAACCATAATAAATGAAGGATTTTAATAGTCAAATTTTTATTATATATTAACCAATGAAAATTAATAATGATCAAGTAGAAATTTTTATCATTAATATTAATATCAATAACACCAATCTTTTGTCATGCATGAAACATAGTTTTTCTTTTTTCTTTTTCAAACCATAGCTAAAATATGATATAATAATATAAAAAATTATAATAAATAAAATATCTTAATAGTCAAATTTTTATTATATATTAAATAATGGATTCTAATGATAGTCAAGCACATTAATATTAGCTTTTATATGGCAAATAAAAATGTATATAAAGGGTGGGTCTTCATTTTAGATGTATATTAGCATATAATCTATATGACGTATTAAATATGATTTTTTTACTAACTAATTTTGAAATCTAATATAATAAATTATGATAAATAAAAAGTTTAAATAATTATTTTTTAAGCATATTAAGTAATAATTTTGAATAATAGTTAAGCACATTGATATTAATATTTTATTCAATAAATGAAGGATTTTGTATATCCTAAACCTCCATCCTAAAGATATATAATAGAGGCATGTAAGATTAGGAGTCATGGTCAGCCAAAATAACATGGATGTAAATCAAAAGCAGAAAAGATTGAATAATGACATTATAACATGCATGACTTCAATTTGAGCGGCATTGCTTTTGTTTGGAACACAACCAGCATGCCTTTTATAGATCATAGCAACTGAAATAATGGCCGGTATAATAACAATGTGGCCATGATTTTTATGCATACCTATCATATAGTTATCATTTGAACGAATAATCCTATATGACTCCTAGAAAGAGCGAGAATGTTGAATCTAAGCAAGTATCTTTAAATAAATTCTCTCTACTTTTTATATGAAAAAGCAAATCTTATTGTTATACAGAGAGAGACAGAAAAGTAGAAGCAATAAGGTTGATTTTTAGAACCACATGTACCTTTATGAACCATGAACTGCAGCTACAAAGAAATTTCAGCCAAACCTTTTAACATCGAAACATTAAGTACAAATTATTTATTTATTTGTGTTAGGTGTGGCCCGTGACACACGCGGTCAAACCCGGGACTGGGTCGGACCCTCGATGTGACCCAATGCGAATGGCCTAATCGAAGCTACCAAGAGTGAGAGACCATGACCCGGGCGACATCAACAGTGGTCCTGAAATGAAAAATTCTTTTAAAAAGACTTAGCACAAGAGTCAATGGCGTTCTAGATGAAGAACGTATTGTTGGATTACATTTGCTATTTGCCAGCTTGAAATAGTTTTCATGTGGAACTGCATCACTCTTCTCAAAAAAATACAGCATCCATATCGCCAAATGCTAGCTAGTAATTGGATTACAACAACGGCTATTTGCTGACACTACTTCGGCTTGCCGTTGTGATTTGGTTTGCCATTCGACGAGTTTGAGGTAGATCCCGAATTGTTCATCCATTATGGAATGTCCAGCCAACTTGGTCACCGGTAAGGCCTTACAAATTAAAGAATGTCCTCCATTACAGTGCTGAGTTGCAATATAATCGATGAGCCTACTGGTGACTTGATTCATTTCTTTAATTTGTACAGGCCTTGCTGTCACCAAGTTGGCAGGACATTCCATGATAGACGAATCCCATCTTTCTTCTGTTGTTGCCGCTTAGAGATGCCTCTAAATTTGACCCACATCAGATGGGCACCTTCCATAGAGGAAGGAGGGAAGTTAAGCTAAAACCATATTGTCCAAAAATAATAAGAATAAGCATGTTGGCAGCAGTCAAACCACTCATATTGGATCTGAGACCAGATTACCTACTCCACCTCCTTCAAAAGTGATCATAATAGGCCAGTTCAGATAATTGCAATAGTAAATTTAGGCCCTTATTACTCTAGTTCAAAATCTGATTCCTTACCAAGCACAAACAAACTGTTGCTGTTGGACCATTAGAATCTAGTCCCTATGGATATTATGGGGACCGGAAGATCCTAGAGAGAGGATATGTATGGAGTGGTGGATGGAGCTAGCATCGTGGAGTCCCTTGTGTTCCCTCAAAAGAGTTATGCCAAAGGATCCCAATCTTATAAAGCAGCTTGATGATATGAACGAGCACCTTGAGATGGTCATAAAATAAGTCAAAAAGAAGCCAGACTTTCTACACAATTTTGACATAAAGATGAATCCCCCTTTCATGGTGGAGATCATGAAAGAGCCGTAATCTCCTAAATTTAAGGTACCTTAAGTGGAGTAGTATGATGATTTGGATGATTCCAAAGATCGTCTGAATAATAATAAAACTTTTATAATGATTCAGGGATCCTGGGATGCAATAATGTATAGAGTGTTTTCAATCATTCCAAAGAAAGCGGTTTGAACTTGATACTCCGACCTTACACTGAGGTCAATTTGTTAGCGTTTCCTTTTATGTGGCCCACGTAGATATATGATTGATTTATTATTTATTTATTCTAAATGATAATTATGATATCTGATTTTATCATATATTTAAATTTAAGTGATAATAATGGTTTAATAAAGCTAATTTCCTATTGGTTTATTTTTGGAGAGTTGTTATCTGATAACCTCTCTTTGATGGAAAGAGAAATTTATCGTATTATCAGATTGGTCCTCTCTCTTATATAGTCTGTTTGGCCATCAAAACAGATAAGGAAGAGAATTAGGAAAGAGGAAGAAACTCAATCTGTCATTAATCCATACGCTTCGATTAGGGCAGAATATCAATGGATCAAGGTACGCATTTTTGATTTATGTTTTCATGTAAAAATCATTTATTCTAAGATCTTGACCATTATGTTTATTAATGAAAATCTTTAAATGGATCTTACATGTGGTATCAGAGCCTTAATTGAAGAATTTATTTTTCATTATGAATCTATCTTCGATTCTTATATATATTTCTTATTATGATTGATGATCAAAATAGCATAGTTCTTTTTGATGATCAAAATAGCATAGTTCTTTTTGATCTCCACAAACCTGTTCCATTAAGTCATGGAATTTCGATAACGGATTAAAGAAGGAGAGGCTTAATTCTAGCTCTTACGAACGTGAGGCTTTCTCCCTCAATATTTTTCTCCCTCACGAATCCCACGGAAGTCTTCACGTTCGTAGAGACTTTACGGAAAGGGGCTCATTTATCCTTGCCTCTCTAATTTTATTCTTTTTTTTATCTCTGCTCCATCAAAGCCATAAAAGAGAGAGAACTAGAATTTTCCGTGAAGAGATTCATACACACGAATGGAAGAGGTGAGAGGTCTTGGGATGGAATTCCAGCCGAGATAAAATAAAATAAAAATAAAATAAAAAAAATCTCGATGGTCCTTCGGTGAAGAGTCCCTCTTCACGCACGGGTAAAGAGAGATGGTGGCTCTTCACGCATTCACGCCATCTCTCTTCACCAGAATGTGATGTACGGTGGCTTGGGCGCTTGGGCTTCCCTTGTAAAGAGCATGCACAATGAAAAGGGAGGGAAAGTTCTTGGTAAATAATATCAAATAGAGGGGACCTAAGAGACGTATGAGATTCTTGGTAAATAATATCATAATAAATAAATAAAAAATTGGAGGGGCATTAATGGATCTTGGGAGTCCGCTCTCTTTACGCACGGAAGCTCTTCCTCTTTTCATGCACGAAAATCACGGAAAGAACACAATCAAACAATTTCTTTTCCTCTTGCTCACGGAAGCCATCCTTAACACGTGGGAGTTATAGTCTTGTGTTAATGAAGAAACTCAAAGGTCACGCATGGAAAGGGATGGAGAGTTTCCGTATGAAAGAAAAATAAAATAAAATAAAGAATTAAAGTGGCTTGAACCTATAACCAAAAAGATTTAAGGACAAACATATTGCCACTTTATCAATTTAATCCTTGATAATAAAAGGTGAAAGCCCATATATTTCTCCAACAAGAAGGTTCTTTTAAAATTTATGTTTTGCCTTCTAATATTTATGAGATTAATATTTTAAAAAAATATTATAGTAAAATTATGTGGGTACATTTAAGTATTTTGTATTAACGCATGATATTATCATTAATTAAATTTGATGTCTATATAATATAATTTGTTAGTCACCAAAGTGGCCAAATTTAAAGGTTTATAGATATCAAATTTAATTAAATAATTTAATTACTCATAATTATGTGATGCTTATAAATGAATGACATAATTGTTTAATTGTTATGAGTATATTGAATTTTATTGATTATAAATATTTAAGGGTCGCCCAAAGGTTGACTAGTCATTTATAATCTATGGACATGGTGTGGTCATTAATATGCTTGGTTAGGTATGTTTAACATATCCAAAGATGACAAACAGATCTAATTTGAGTATATATAATTGCCAAGTATGTAAAATTAAAATTAAGCATCAATTATGTTTACTATAGTATATTGTTGTATCACCCAAAGGAGAACTTCAATATGCACTTATTGTTTAATTGATGGAGTCTGAATATTTATTTAAATATATTGCTCAAAGCATTAATGTGTGAGTATATTCTATATGTTCCTATTTCTCTTCATTCGCAAGCTATGTCTGTTCAAACTTTTAATGGGCTTAATTTCTCTGACTGGCGCGAACAAGTTCAGTTTCATCTTGGTGTTCTGGATCTTGATTTGGCACTCATAAATGAGAAACCCACTGCTCTTACTGACTTTAGCAGTGCTGAACAGAGGTCTTTTCATAAGACTTGTGAAAGATCAAACAAACTTATCTTGATGTTCATGCGAATGACTGTAGCAAACAACATCAAGTCCACAATTCTTGTTACTAAAAGTGCTAAGGAATTTATGAAGTTTGTGGAAGCACATTCCCAATCTGACTCTGCTGATAAGTCACTTGCTGGAACATTGATGAGTACTTTAACCAACATTAAGTTTGATGGTTCTCGTACTATGTATGAGCATTTTGTTGAAATGACAAGCATAGCAGCAAGACTAAAGACAATGAGATTGGAAGTGAATGAGAATTTTCTTGTGTAATTCATTATCAATTCCTTGCCTCCTGAGTTGGTCCATTTCACTGAGTTATAACACAATGAAGGATAAGTGGAATGTGAATAAATTGCAAAGTATGCTCATTCAAGAGGAAACAAGACTTAAGAAATATGAAAATTCTATTAATCTCATGGGTCATCAAGGAGCTGGAAAGAAATCAAAGAAAGATAAGAAATGAAAGAGCAAGCAACGACCACTAAAGATAAATGGGTCATCTGCTCAAATCCACAAGAAGGAACAAAAGGATGATAAGTGTCACTTTTGCAAAAAGCATGGACACTATCAGAAAGATTGCCTGAAACGTAAGGCATGGTTCGAAAAGAAAGGTAAGCCTACAGCTTTTGTATGTTTTGAATCAAACCTAACAGAAGTTCCTTATAATACTTGGTGGATTGATACTGGTTGTACCACTTATGTTTCTAATACGATGCAGGAATTCCTTACGATCCAAACCATAAACCTAAATGAAAACTTTGTCTCAATGGGAAAGAGAGTCAAAGCTCCAGTTGAAGCTGTTGGAACTTATCGTTTGATTCTAGACACTGGACATCATTTAGATCTTTTTCAAACACTTTATGTCCCTTCTATTTCTCATAATTTAGTTTCTTTATCCAAACTTGACTCAGTTGGATATTCTTTTAGATTTGGAAATTGATGTTTCAGTTTGTTTAAATACAATCATCTTATTGGTTCTGGTATTCTTTCTGATGGTTTGTATAAATTTAAGCTTGATAGTCTTTTTGCTGAGACATTGTTAACCTTGCATCATAATGTTGGTACTAAACGTGGTGTAGTGAATGAACAATCAGCTTGCTTGTGGCATAAATGTTTGGGTCATATATCCAAAGAAAGAATCGAGAGATTAGTAAAGAATGAAATCCTTCCTGGTTTAGATTTTACTGATCTTGGGATTTGTGTGGATTGTATTAAAGGAAAACACATAAAACAGACAATCAAGAAAAGTGCCACAAGAAGTAAACAACTCCTCAAAATTATACACACCGATATATGTGGGCCTTTTGATGTTCCATCTTTTGGTGGAGAAAAGTATTTTATTACTTTTATTGATAATTTTTTACGTTATAGCAATGTCTATTTGTTGCATGAAAAATCTCAATCGATAAATGCTCTAGAAGTATTTATCAATGAGGTTGAAAGACAACTAGATAAAAAAGTAAAAATTATCAGGTCTGACAGAGATAATGAATATTATGAAAAGTATGATGAATTTGGATAATACCCTGGTCCATTTGCCAAATTCCTTGAAAAGCATGGCATATGTGCTCAATACACAATGCCTGAAACACCAGAACAAAATGGTGTTGCAGAAAGGCGTAATCGAACTCTAATGGACATAGTTAGGAGTATGTTAAGCAATTCATCATTACCCTTATTATTATGGATGCATGCTTTAAAGACCGCTATGTATTTGCTAAATAGGGTTCCTAGTAAGGTAGTTCCAAAGACTCCTTTTGAACTGTGGACAGGAAGGAAACCCATTTTGAGGCATTTACATGTTTGGGATTGCCCGACGGAAGTAAGGATTTATAATCCACATAAAAAGAAGTTGGACTCAAGAACAATCAGTGGTTTCTTTATTGGTTATCCAGAAAGATCAAAAGGGTATAAATTTTATTGTCCTAACCATAGTACAAGAATTGTTGAATCTGAAAATGCAAGGTTCATTGAGAATAATGAAATTAGTAGAAGTTTGAAACCACGTAAAGTGAAAATCCAAGAAGTTAAGGTACAAGTTTCTTCACCTATAACTTCTTCTCAAGTTGTTGTTCCTAGAGTTGTTGAACCTTTTAACAACTTTTAAGAACAACAAATTAATGATCGAATACCACAGAATGATGATATTACTAATGAACTTGCAATAAATGAACCCAATAAAGTAGCATTAAGAAGGTCTCAATGACAAAGAAGAACTGCTATTTCTGATGATTATGTAGTTTATCTACAAGAATCAGATTTTGATTTGAGTATTAATGATGATCTAGTTTCTTTTTCACAAGCCATGCAAAGTGCTAATTCATCTAAATGGTTAGATGCCATGCAAGATGAGTTAAAATCAATGGATTACAATGCAGTCTGGGATCTTGTTGAATTGCCTGAAGGTTCTAAAAGAGTTGGGTGTAAATGGGTATGTAAGACCAAACGCGACTCAAATGGCAATATTGAACGTTGTAAAGCCAGACTTGTTGCCAAAGTTTTACTAAAAAATGTGGCATTAACTATATAGAGACTTTTTTTTCAGTCTCTAAGAAAGACTCATTTAGAATTATTATAGCACTGGTAGCTCATTAGGATTTAGAGTTGCATCAAATGGATGTGAAAACCGCCTTTCTAAATGGGAGTTTGAATGAAGAGGTTTATATGGACCAACCTGAGGGCTTTTTATTTAAAGAAAAGGAATACATGGTGTGTAAACTGAAGAAGTCAATATATGGACTTAAGCAAGCTTTTCGACAATGGTATCTTAAGTTCAACGATACCGTTACATCCTTTGTTTTAAAGAAAATACCGTTGATCAGTGTATATATCTGAAGGTCAGTGGGAGCAAAATCATATTTTTGATTCTTTATGTTGATGATATCTTGCTAGCTACTAATGACCTTGGCCTATTGTATGAGATCAAGAATTTTCTCTCTAAAAACTTTGAAATGAAAGATATGGGTGAGGCATCCTATGCAATTGGAATCGAAATATTTCATGATAGATCACAAGAATTGCTAGGATTGTCTCAGAAAGCATATATTAATAAAGTTCTTAAGAAATTCAACATAAACAAATGTTCTACAAGTGTTGTTCCAATTCAGAAGGGAGATAAATTCAGCCTTATGCAATGTCTAAAGAATGAATTGGAACATAAACAAATGGAACAAATTCCTTACACTCCTTATGCATAAAGGAATATTCAGACTCAGATTTTGCTGGATGTGTTGATACTAGAAAGTCCACATTTGGCCATTTGTTCCTTTTAGCTGGAGGAGCGATCTCATGAAAAAGTGCGATGCAGTCTGTCATTGCTGCATCAACTATGAAAGCTGAGTTTGTGACATGCTTTGAGGCTACAATTCATGGTTTATGGCTGTGAAACTTTATTTTGGACTTGGGGTTGCCGATAATATTGTCAAGCCGCTGAAATTTATTGTGATAACTTCACAGTAGTCTTCTTTTCTAAAAACGACAAGTATTCAAAGGTGCTAAACATATGGAATTGAAATACTTTGCCGTTAAAGAAGAAGTTCAGAAACAAAGAGTGTCAATTGAACATATTAGCACCAATCTCATGATTGCAGATCCACTGACTAAAGGGTTGCCGCTAAAGACATTTCATGAACATGTCGAAAGAATGGGCATTATTGAAAACCATTAGTGATGTTATGTTTAAAGCTTTAAGTTCCTTATGTATTTGACACTCTGAGCTTAATTAATTATTGTTTCTAAATCACTTATGGATCTATTTACTTATGCTGGTATATATACATAAATGAATTATGAGAATATTAACAGGATTCGTCTTGATAAAGACATTATTGTTAGACCTTATTGCAATTCCCATTATAGGTCATATTAAGTATAGAACTAGTAATGTGATACATGGAAGGGAGTACGTCAAAATAGTAGCATACAACCGCCATGATCCTTATTAGTTTTTGATTAATGATGATTTCATGTTTGACCAATATTATGAATGATTTTAGCTTCTGTTATGCGCATTATGATTGATAATTAAACCAGTATGTTTAATATTTTACATGGGCCAAGTGGGAGAATGTTAGCGTTTCCTTTTATGTGGTCCACATGGATATATGATGATTTATTATTTATTTATTCTAAATGATAATTATGATATCTGATTTTATCAGATATTTAAATTTAAGTGATAATGATGGTTTAATAAAGCTAATTTTCTATTGGTTCATTTTTTGGGGAGTTGTTATCTGATAACCTCTCTTTGATGGAAAGAGAAATTTATCGTATTATCAGATTGATCTCTCTCTCCTATATATAGTCGTTTGACCATCAAAATAGATAAGGAAGAGAATTAGAAAGAGGGAGAAACTCAATCTGTCATTAATCCATACGCTTCAATTAGGGCAGAATATCAATGGATCAAGGTACGCATTCTTGATTTATATTTTCATGTAAAAAACATTTATTCTAAGATCTTGGCCATTATGTTTATTAAAGAAAATCCTTAAATGGATCTTACACAATTATCTTGTTTAAGGACCTCAACTGACAATTACTTAGCCACTTCATCAATAGTGTTAAGCAAAAGAAGATCAATATATGAGTCTGACATTATTGAAGCAATGTAAGGATGAGTTTTTATGTGACTACATCAGTTGCTTCAATAACATAACTTTTGAAGCCAAGGATTTGCAGCAATCAATCACGATTGTTGCTTTCATGCATGAATTCTTAGATTCTTCCTTTAGTTTCTTCTTGACCAAAAAGGAGCCAAAAAACATGGCTAAAGTATTGAGTCAAGCTAAGCTAAAAAATATATCCAGGCTAAAAAAGCTTTTAGAGAGAAGCATGAAGCAACAACCCTAACCTTGAAGATGAAACACTCTGATCAGGGAGGTTATAAAGAATAAAATAAAATAAAGCTCGTATGAGGTTACACTACAAAGGCTGAGTAGCCTACCTTAGCAAAGATAAGTTCATTCTGCTGAATACTTCTAGATAATGAATCTTGATAGAAATTAAGAGCAACCCTATCTCCAATAGCCCAAAAAGATGAAGAAAAACCAAGAATAATAAGATGTTAACAAGTGCTACCACTTCATTAAGATTATGGCTACAATACTCAGGAATGCAGGTAGTTAAAGTTAGAGACTGAAAACTTTATTTAGAAGGATACCTTAGGAAGTATGTCTAAGTCAAGGCAAGCCCATCAAGGTTGACCTCAAAGAGAAATATCAAAAAATTGACCTACCGTGAGGTAATAAATGTCATCTTTACTGTTAAAAGCAAAAGCTTGTCCATATGTAAAGTGCATGCTTAGTGAGTTGGAGCTGAAGATCAAAAGTCTAAGATAGACCAAAGATTAGCAAATCCTTCTCATTTTTAGATAGTGACTTGTACGAGATTCAAACACCCCATGAAGATGCTTTAGTTATTATCATGTTGATTATGAATTATCAAGTAAAAAGGATTCTTGTCAATAATGGGAGTTTGATTGATATCCTTTATATGATGCTTTTGAGATGGGGTTAGGCAAGGATCACTAATCAGATTCTCTAGAAAACTAGTTCTAATAGAAAGAACCATCATTTTTCTAGTGACTATGAAGAGGCATACTGTACCATGGTAATGCTTAATTTTTTAGTAGTTAAACCTCATTTTGCTTATAATGTTATTTTTGGGTATCTTGACCTCAACGAATCATATCAAGCTATTATCTCTTACAATGAAGTTTTTCATTGAGTATAGAACCAGAGAAGTCTGAGAAGATCAAATGATAGCAAGACAGTGCCATGTTATCACTCTAAAAGGACAGTCTAAGCTTGAAGAAACTAGTGGAGGACTTGATCTAGTCCCTTTGGATAAGAAAAATTTAGATAAGGTAGTTCGCATCAGATCTAACTTATTAGAGGAAGACACACTACTATAAAATGTTAATTAGACTACGTCTAAAAAATGAAGTCTTTTATATATAGACTACGTTTTTTTAACTCGTAGCCTATTTGAGTGTAGTTAAAAGTGTGAGCGTAATTAAAAGTTCATTATTTAGACTACGTTTTTAGACGTAGTTAAAAGTCAAAAAAATGTAGTCTTTAAATACATTTAGACTACGTTTTTATCAAAAAAAATAGTATGTAACTGCATAAAAGACTACATTTTTATCAGAAACTATAGTTAAAAGTAAAAAAACGTAGTCTTTAAATACATTTAGACTACGTTTTTATCAGAAATTATAGTTAAAAGTCAAAAAAATGTAGTCTTTAATATATTTATACTACATTTTAATCAAAAATTATAGTTAAAAGTTAAAAAATGTAGTCTTTAAATACATTTAGATTACGTTTTATCAAAAATTATAGTTAAAAGTCCAAAAAAACGTAGTCTTTAAATATATTTAGACTATATTTTTATTAGAAACTGTAGTTAAAAGTTAAAAAATATAGTCTTTAAATACATTTAGACTACTTTTTCATCACAAAATGTAGTCTATTATGTACATTTAGACTACGTTTTTATATTGAAAACGTATTATAATATTAAATCCTATCATACAAACATATACTTTCAATTTCAAAAAATTCTAAAAATATTAAATTGAAATATCCAATACTATCATATAAATATCCAATACTGTCATACAAACATATACTTTCAATTCCAAAAAATCTCAATACATTGAATTAAAATATCCAATATTGTCATACAAATATCCATAATATTTCTAGATAATCCAAACTTCAATAAACGTTTCCATAACATTTCTTCAAATGAAACCTTGCAAGTACTCGACCCATTCTCCATGCATAATATCGATCTCTTCTTGTTTATAAGTTTTCTTCTTGCCAAACTGCATATATACATAAGTTACTCAGAAAAGAGCACTAAATAACACATGACACACAAATCTAAAACCATAAAAAGTATACTTATATGAATCAGGTACGCAATAATAACCTACCTTTTCATCAGTTGAAATGATATGATTCTCAATGATCTCCTTCATATACATGATGACATAATAGCCATGTTCAACACTTGATGGTTGCTTGCGACACTTGAAAAATGAATTTAAAAGTTTTTATAAGACTCAAACAAATAAGATCTAATTTTATAAATTATAAAAAAGAATGTGCAACTCAATATACCTTAACTGACTCCCAAGTAAGTATTTTTCTTGCAACTCGGTCAGCTTTAGTGTTGTATATTTTGAATGCACTGATATAGCAAAGTATAATAATAGTATGAGACTCAAATGATATAACCCAGACAAATTACTACAAAATTATAAAGAAATAAATACTTACGTATTAATTACTCCTTTCAATTCTTTTCCCATTGAACGTCCAATAGAATCACAAAAATATACTTTGTCCCCATGAGGATCAATAACCACCAAGGACCAGTGATCCCTTCATAAATATAATAACAATAATTAACAACTTAATATCAAAAGTATCAATTTTCATTAAAAATCACTTACCCAGAGTTATAAGGAGCTAGAAACAATTGATCCACATTACAACGCTCTAATCTTTTAGCAATAAAATCTGATCGTATTCCAGCCGATCCAGAGTGTATAGAGATCTATGCAGGGTCTACGAAGCCATACATATTGCGTAGTTTTGATTTCTTGAGTTGGTTGTACAAATAGCTACACAAATCAAATTATTCAATTCCACGGTTATTATTAGAAACTTGTAACATCTAGTAATTGTATATGAAACACAAAAAATAAAAATATCTTATTACCTCATATATAGCACAATACAACTAGAAGTAATCTGCTCCATTGAGCAAAAGTTATCGATATCTTTCGAATAATATAATAGACCTGCTCATAATCGAAGACACCAATATCCAATACCATAGTTATTGTATTTGTATCTCTCAAACATTTTGCAATATGATTTTTTAAATATGACAAACTTCATGGACCCTTTTCTTTGCCTTTTATCTGTAACTTTTGTGAGACAATCTTAGCCTATTAATAATAATGAAATTCAATTCACAAATGCTTCATAGCAAATAGTTTATCAATATAAATTAATCACAAATTTATGGATAAGTTAAGAAGTTTCAGATACCTTGACTTGATCATCAATAACTAATGATCGAGGCCATGCAACGTGAGAACCAACAAAATCTTTAACTTTCACAAGATCATCACCAATTGTTATTGGAAGGAGAGCATCATCGTCAAAACAAATATCAATAGATACACGATAATTATGAATACCCAAAGGAACTCCATGTACAGTAGAGTTTGGTGCTATATTCTCAATCACTGCACCATATCTAATTATATTATTAATAGATCCTATTGCCAATTTGCATGGTTTTTTCTTCAAAGCAATAACATTAGAAAATATAAGTACTATGAATTTAAATAAAATGCTACAAATATAAGTAAATATTAACATACCTTTTGCATGTTTCTTTGTCCAATAGCAACTAATTCTATACTTGCATCATTTTGTGTATTAGAATTAGCAACAGTTTTATTTGGATGCAGTTTTTTAACTGAGCAGCAGCTACCTTTATCTGAAACATATTGAGCACTTGCAGTAATTTTTGGAATTTCTCTTAACTTTGTATTTTTTTATGAAGTTGATATAGCTGAGCAAGTAGTGATTTTCTTTCCTCAGCATCTTCTCTTTGTTGTTGATTCAGTTTTTTTTCTTCTAACAAATGTTCTAAGAGTTTGCTTGTTTTTGTTCTTTTTGAAGATTGAAATAGATTTTAGGGGTAACCATGCCTCCAACACCCCTTACTCGACCATCATGTTCGAGATTTCTCAATACCATTCCTAGTATGTCTTTTTGTCCCAATTCTTGTATTGATCCATCTTTCACCTTTATTGTATATTCATCCTGATATGTAGACAAAACGAACCATACATTAGGAAGTTATAAAAGAATCTATAATTAGCTATTAAATAAACAATAACAGATTTACTTATAATCTTCTGTATAACTTCTTGGATGACTTCACTATCAGAACCATCACCTTTTGAATAAACAGCTTTCCATACAATACTTCGTCCAATGTCTTCATCGATGCCCATCTTTTTTTTCTATAATTAATAGACAATAAATATATTAATAAAAAATTAGCTAATAATTACTCAACAATGTAGAACTAAATATTCAAAACTTACTATCTTTTCTTCCACATTAACAAATCCATGCCTAGATAAACGATGCCGATACTCATTGCTTTTTGCTCTTTCACTTTGCAACCTACTTCATTCCTGAAATTCTGAGAACTATACCTACTGACAAAGGCATTCCAAGCATCTTTTTTTATGAATGGATAGTTCTTAGGAGAGTTGTCAAATAAGGGTCACCTATCCTCCAATGGATTCAAGAATTTTGTTCTTAACTTGAACTTAAATTATCTCCATTTTGTACAAGCAGATAACAAAATATTTCTCTCCTTCAATGGCACATATAAGCTTTCTATAAAAACATAGAAATACATAAGAGCATGCTAATGAAATCAAATTCAATTAAAAAATTAAGAAAAAACTCACCTTTATTTGCATCCAAATTTTGTTTTTCAGTTCTTGAGGAACTGAAAGCCAATTTTCAAAATTAATGGGCATAGTGGTTCTGGAAATAACACCTAGATAACTTTGCATTTCTGTATTATCCTTCCCTAAAGATTATCCACTTTTATTATAAGTCACCTCCTTTACTTCTCCATGAGACCTAGCTTTTACTACTCTAGGCATAATTGTTGGACCCCTTTTTCTTTTGACCTTTTCTGCGCTTGACGCAGGTTCTTCATTCGCAGTCAATAATCTGTACAATAAGAGTAAATTATCATTATTTTAACAAAAATTATAATATATAAAAATAAATATAATAAAAAAAAAATAAGTGAATATACGATTAACAAAGATATTACTATTTCATATTAATTATTGGCAATCCAAGTACCCTCACTATCATCCCGCACATAAGGTAGACGAGAATCATCCATAATATCAAAAGACTATATATCATGCACTGATCTGATACACAATGTTCTAATACCGTATCACCTAACTCATCATCATTTGAATAACCATTAAACATGTGCCTTGAGTTTGGAACTACAATCGACCAAGCTGGATCATTTCCATTTTCTACATAAAACACTTGCTGGCATGAGTAGACAAAATAAAAGAATCTGATTTATGTCGATTTTGGTAAGATCGACCAATGTGCATCCATCTTCGTCTTCTTTAACTCCACTAGAGCTCTCAACCATTGACACTTAAAAACTACCACCTTAAATTCAATATAATCAAGTTCCCATATATCGTGAAAAACCCCATAAAAGGACATGTTTGAAATTATCGGGTTCTTGTCCTTCGAGCTAGACACTTGCATTGTTTTAGCAGTTAAGGTGACACCACTATTCTGAACACATCTGGTACTATCATGTTTTTGGGTATGAAATCAAACTCCATTTATAAGATCCATCATATCTTATCACTTGGGGTTGGGGTCCATGAGATATCCACCTCAGCGTATCAGAAATTACGTTACTGGATTCCTTAATCTCAGACGCAACCTACATTCATTTTTATGATTCAGCAACATAAATGATAGTTAAGTATAAATAAATAATGATCTCCTAGAAGATGCCAAGCACATAGTCATATACCTTTTTATGCAACCAATTTATGAATGTTCGATTATGCTCATCCTGAAGCCACTTTTGTCTCCTTGTTTTATTTCGATTAGCTGCCTTCAATTCTTCATGTGTTGCCTGTATGTTAGAACTTATTTAGTTATGACCACATACTTTAAAAATAAGAACATTTAATGAGACTCAAATAACATGATGGGTCTGACTTACTCTACATAGGTTGCAACTTCTGTTGTATTTTTCAACACATAAAGATGTGCTTGCTCTAACTCTTTCGCATCAGCTGTAAATACATGAGAAGGAAAGTGGTTTTCAATACTGTGTTGACCATCACACTCATTTCTCATTGATGGGATCCCAACAGCTTTCATATTTGACAAGTACTCCGAACAATATTCTATAGCTTCTTCAGCAATATAACATTATGCAATGCAACCTTCTGGCCTATTGCGATTGCGTACATATCCTTTTAAGATCTTCATGAATCTTTCAAAAGGATACATCCATCTTAAATAGACTGGTCCGCATAACTGGACTTCGCGTACAAGGTGTACTGTTAAATGAACCATTATGTCAAAAAATGGAGGATAATTCTTTCCATCAGACATAAAGTCTTCACAAGTTCTTCTTGTAGCAAACTGAGATTGCAAGTATCCACAACTTTATTGCAAAGTGCATTGAAGAACAAACTTAGTCTAGTTATTGTGGATCTCATGTTCTTATTCAACAATCCTCGTAATGCCAATGGAAGAATTTGTTGGATCAAAGTGTGGTAGTCATGAGATTTTAGGCCATAAAGCTTCAATTCTTCCATAGAAACAATTTCTTAAGTTAGAGTATCCATCTGAACTTTAAGTGCAGATAACATCTTGCAAAATTTGATTTTCTCAGCCTTAGAAAGTGTGTAACTTGCAGCAGGCAAATATGTCCTTTTTTTACCCACTATTGGCTGTAGCTCACTTCGAATTCCCAGATTTACTAGATCTAAACGACTGCTTAGTCCATCCTTTGACTTTCCAGGTATATCAAGAAGGGTTCCCACGATGCTCTCACATATTTTTCTCAATATGCATCACATCTAAGACATGACGTACACGAAAAAACTCCAATATTCAAGATCAAAAAATATTGACCTTTTTTTCCATGCAAGTTTAGACTTTGCCTCTGAAACCTTGTCCTTCTTTTTTGATTTCTCAACATGCACTGTATTTGCTTGCTTTTTCCCATACACATAATTAATATTTCTGATCTTTTGTAAAATTTCTGTTCCAGTTAAAGGTTTAGGCTCAACATCAAACTCTTGACAACCATTAAATGCCTTTTTTGCTCTTCTATATGGATGATTTCTGCACCAAAATCTCCTATGACCTTGGTATACATTTTTTGACTATGTTTCAAGTATACACTCTATATATTTTCAGCACAAATTGGGCAAGCCAAATAACCTTTAACACTGCAGCCACTCAAATTTCATACGCGAAAAATCATTTATCGTCCATAGTAATACGGCCTTTAAGGTTAATACCTCTTGCAAATATGCATCGTAAATTTCAATACCGACATCCTATAGCATTTTTAAATCATCAATAAGTGGTTGCAAGAAGATGTCAATATCATTTCCTAGCTGCTTAGGACCGATATCAACAAGGTTAACATCATGAATTTTTGCTTCATACATAACCATGGTGGGAGATTATAGGTAATAAGTACAATAGGCCATGTACTATGACGACTACTTAAGGAGCTATGTGGATTTATCCATCTGCTGCAAGTGCCAATCGAAGATTTCATGGCTCACATGCGAAATCAGGCCATTTGTGGTCTATTAATTTCCATGATGCTGCATCTGCTGGATGTCGAATGTACGTAATTGTCAACTTCTCTTTCACTGGAATGCCATGTCAAATCTTTCGATATTTGATGAGTACCATACATTCTTCTAAACCTGGGTATGAAGGAAAAATACCATAGAACTTTTGCCGGCATGCCTACTTTTGGATGATTGGATCCTTTAGGAATCTTCCATCTTGATTCAGAACAATTTGGACAAACATCAACATCCTTGTTTGCATTTTTATACAAAATGCAATCATTTGGACATGCATATATCTTTTCATATTGCATTCCTAAGGCACACAATGTCTTTTTTGCTTCATATATTGATGTTGGCATCAAATTTTCTTTTGGAAGCACATCACCCTAAAAGCTTAATAGCTCATTGAAACTTGCATCACTCCACCCATATTTTGTTTTAAAGTTGTATAATCATACCAAAACAGAAAGCTTAGTGAACCCACTACAACCAGTGTATAAAGGGCGCTCAGCATCATCCAACAAGTCAACAAATTTCTCTGGATTACATTCAAATAGATCTTTGGCTGCTTCAACCATTTCACAGCATTAATATCATATTGTATTGAAGACAACATTCTTCAGCATCTAAGGTACACTTATCTTCCTCAACATTACATATGTTTTCGCCATGCCATATCCATACATCATAACTTGAGTCGATACCATTACAAAAAAGATGATCTTTAACCACTGTGATATCATGAACTTTCATATTCCCATATTTTATGCATGGACAGTATATGAAACTAAGGTCATCTAAATTTCTTTTAACATGATTCAAAAAAACTTCGACACCATCCTCGTATCTTTTTGTACGTCTATCAGTAGAGTGTCATGATTTATCTAGTCTGTTTAAATTCAAAAAATACTAGTAACTACTTAATTAAATCAAACTTAATTAAATCAACAAATATAATTAATTTTATCTAACAAACTAATAAATTTGAAAGATGACAAGTAAATTAAAAAGATAAATAATAACTTACAGTGGTTCAGTTTCCTTTATTTTGTTATCAATCTATTTGGACCTACTTTTCATGCCTAATGAATCTACCATCTATGTTTCTAAAATAGAAAAGATATTATTCAGAAACAAATAAACTATCTTTAGTTTTTTTTTTAAAAAATCAACAATCACCTTATTTAAAAAAAAGAAAAGAAAAAAATCGGATTGAATGGGCTAGACTGAGCCCAGGCCCAGCCCCAAATTCATCCCAGCCTCCCCTGTTTTAGCCCCTGGTTCACTTGAACTAAGGGAAGGTGCCAGCGGCCAAGGGCCGCTGCCACCTCTCCCGGGGCTACCTGGCCGACCGTCGACGATCGGCCTAGTGCCGGTCGATGGCGGCACCCTTCCTTTTCTTTCTTTCTTTCTTTCCCTTTCTTCTTCTTCTTCTTCTTCTTCTTCCGCTCCTCCTCCTTGAGCCGAGGCACGGCCGGCCTCCTCTAACTGACCAAAACCCATCGGATGCTGCACGGATGCCGGTGGGGCTGCCGCCCATGGCCTGGGCCCAACGAGCCGACGGGCACGCCGCTAGGCCTAAGCCAAATGCGGGAGCCAGTTCGGCTTCCATAAAAAGATCTCCCTGAGTGACGACACGATCGACCTTCTCTGATCGACCGAACCCCATCGAATACCACATGGACGTCGGTGGGGACTGCCACCCATGGCCCATGCCCAACAAGGCGACAAGCATGCCATCGGGCTTGAGCCAAATGGAGCCAAGAGGGCCCTCTCCCACGCTGGCACCACCCTCTCGCCCTCTCTCTCTCATCGATCAATTATTTGATTAAAAAAATGAAAGATTACTTGTAGTTGAATCTCAGCTTGGTAAAGAACAAAACCCTAATCCTGCCTGGTGATGGAGTCCTTGTAAACGAAACCCTGGTAGTGGTGGAGTCTCCTCAACCTTAATCTCGATGGTGGCCAGAGTCTCAACAAACGAAATCCTAGAACAAAACTACGGATGAAAGAAAGAAATTTGATTTTGGATATCGCAAGGTTTTCGTTTAGAAAAAGGGGGGAAGTAAATTAGGAGAAGGGAAAAAGATCAATTTTTATTTTTATATTAGACTATGTCTTAATTAAAAATATAATTTTTATATTTTAAGATATTAAAAACGTAGTCTTTTTATATTATAAGATAATATAAGACTATATCTTAATTAAAAACATAGTTTTTTTATATTATAAGATAATATAAGACTATATCTTAATTAAAACTATAGTCTTTTTATATTATAAGATAATATAAGACTACGTCTTAATTAAAAACATAGTCTTTTTATATATAAGATAATATAAGACTATGTCTTAACTAAAAATATAGTCTTTTTATATATAAGACTACGTCTTAATTAAAAACGTAATCTTTTTATATTATAAGATATTATAAGACTACATTTTTAATAAAAGATGTAGTTTTTTAATTTGTAAAAAATTATGAAAATGTAGTCTAAAATATCAGACTATTTTTTACGAAAAACGTAGTCTTTATCCTAAAACCAATGGTAGTCTATTTAACTTTTTATAGTAGTGACAAAGATGAACTCATGTGATACTTGCGAGCAAATGTTGATATTTTTTTGGATATTGACAGACATGTTGAGAATTGATCGTGAAGTTATACCTCATAAGCTGAGCATAGAACTAATTTACAAACTATCCCAATAAAAGAAAAGAAGCTTTGTTCTAGAAAGATAAAGTGTAATATGAAAGGAAGTGCATAAACTTTTCCAAGCCTAGTTTATCGTAGAATTGAACTACCCTGATTGGTTAGCAAATGTAGTGATGGTGAAGAAAGCCAATAGCAAATAGAGAGTATGTGTCAATTTCATTGATCTTAACAAAGCCTATACCCTAAAGATATTTTTCTTATACCACAAATAGATCAACTTGTTGATGCCACCTTCAGTGCCACCTTCAGCACAAGTTGTTAAGGTTTATGTATACCTTTCCAGAGTATAATAAGATCAAAATGGCCGAAGTGAAGAGAAGACTATGTTCACTTTTGATTTGGATTTATATTGTTATATGATAATGACTTTCGAGTTAAACATTAGAGATACATATCAATGGCTAGTCAAAAAACCTTTTATGATCAAATGGTTGACATAGTAATTTATATACATAGATAATCTACTAGTAAAAAAGTAAAAGAAGCTAACAACATGTCAGAAACTTGGAGGAAGCTTTTTGAGTGCCGAGACACTATAACATGAATCGAATCCTAACTAATGTGCTTCTGGTATCTCCTTAAGAAAGTTCTTTAGCTTCATAATCACTCAAAGAGAAATTGAAGCCAATTCAAAGAAGATCCAATCTATATTGAACAGGCTTCTTCAAAATCTTCAAGAGAAGTTCAAAGACTCAGAGATTACACAGTTGCACTCAATTGCTTTCTTTCAAAGGCTATTAAGAAGTGTCTCCCATTCTTAAAGACTTTTAGAAATATCAAAAAGTTGTAATGGATAGATGAGTGTCAGGTTGCTTTCGACTAACTTAAGTAGTATTTAGATTCTTCACGTTTGCTTATAAAGTCAAATCCAAAGAAAGTGCTCTACTTATACATGGTTATCTCTTTAATAGCTTTGAGTGCAATGCTAGTCAAGGAGGAGTATGAAGTTCAGAGGCATGTCTATTATATTATCAAAATTTTGCTTAAGGTTGAGATAGAGATCTAATTATGGAGAAAGTAACTTATACATTGGTAATTGTAACTTAAAAGTTAAGGTCATATTTTTAAGCTCGCACTATTATGGTACAGCTTGTGATAAGTACCATAAAAGTCAAATATTTGGGGATGTTTAGTGAAATGGTTAGCAAAGCTTTGTGTGTTTGACATACAATATCATCCTCAACCTACCATAAAGGCCCAAGTTTTGATTAATTTTATTGTGGAGTGCTCCACTATGGTTAAGCAAGAAATTCTTCAAGAAGTATAAGCAGAGCTCAAAGATTGAATCCTTAATATAGATGAAGCTTCTATTAAAGGGAAAGATAGATTTAATCGCATTCTCATGAGACCAGAAGGAGTTGAGGTTAAATCCACTTATTTAGCTTCATAGCCTCCAACAATAAAGCTAAATATGAAGCATTTCTTATTGGCTTAGGTTTGGCTAGAAAATCAAAGGCCTCTAGGATTAACATCGATAGTAACTGTTAACTCATGATTAATTAGGTTTAAGAAGAGGATAAAATAAGAAGGCATAATATGATCACGTACTATAGAAGGTAAAGAAGCCTCTTGAGAACTTTCAAAAGTATAAGACAATATGAATACCCCAAAGTGCAAAACTTTTGAATGATGCCCTATCAAAGCTAATAACTTCAAACTATTTTAAGCTAGAGAGATCGATGCATTTTGAAGTCTTAGACTAGTCAGTTATAGAAAAAGAGCAGAAACAAATGTAGATCGACTTTAAGCCTAGTTGGATGCTCCCTATTATTGACTTCCTAAAAATGAAAAACTTCCTAGAGATAAAAAGGAAGCCTAGAAAATTTGATACAATGTAGCACGATATATCTAGGATGAAAGAAGCTAAATAAAAGGTCATACACTTGCCCTATTTTATATGCCTTAAGCCATCCGAAGTAAACTATGTGCCATACAAGGTTCATGAAAGAGTTTATAATGCCAATTAGAATGATAGTTACTGTTTACAAAGTCCTCAAACAAAGCTATTATTGGCCAACTATGAAGGAAGATACAAGAACACTAGTCTAAAGGTGCGACAAGTGCTAATAATGTGGTAGTATCTCATGACAACTTGCCACATAGCTTTCTTTATTGATGAGTCCATGGTTTTTTACTTAGCGGTGGATGAATATCCTTAGGCCTTTCCCTTTAGAAAATGAGCAAAAGAAAATCCTGATAGTTGCTAATGACTATTTTATGAAATGGGTCGAGGATAAACCTTTGGCAAGGATAATTAAAAGGTGTAGAGTTAGAAATCAAGAATAGGTTTATCTCAACATCTTATCCTCAATCAAATGGGTAAGCTAAGGTTACCTATAAGATGATTTAGAATGTTCTGAAACCCTAACTTGATAAGCTAATAGATTCTAGGATGATGAGTTGCCAAGCATCCTTGGTTAGGATTTTAATAGAAAGACCTTTTAGTTTAGCATTCGGGGCTGATAGTGATTTTTGTAGAGATATGAATGCTGCACAAGATTAGATTGATAGAAACATCTGGTAAATTATCCATTACTATCCATAATATAACAAGTATATGTGTTTTAAGGATTGGTAACTTACCATTCCGTAATTTGGGCATAGGACGTTCTTAAATAGGTACTATTGTTGGGTTGGGACCTTGAGTTACTTGAAAAAGAATAGAACCCTTTAGGAGCAAATCAAATGCTTCCTTTGATAAATTACAATAGGTTAATTTATAACATTCGGCTTAAGAATTAAAAAAATCAGCAATCCCATGGTTACTCTATGTTGGTGCCATGGATTCTACCCCTATTAATACATTTATATTATTATGATACACCTCTACCATCGCAATAATACTTACTATATAATCATAGCTTGTTTAGAATTTCTCATGATAGTAGATACAAAATTTGCGTATAGGATATAGAAGATTGCTTTCTAAACAAAAGATATTGCATAAGGAGGAACATTCTATTAGTTATAGCATCCACAATTGTCTGAATTTTGCGAGCTCTTTGAACCACAAGAATTCTTAGGATGGGATTCCACTCAGATATATTGAATGAATGTAGAGCAGTTGTCGACACTATTAATAAAGTTAGCAAGATATCACAATTTCAAGGTAATTTTTTTTAAAGGAGAATAATCTCATCTAAAGAAAAATTAAACTTCCATATGGATAAAAAAAACTGGCAAGCTAGTGCTGAATTGGAAGGTCCATGAAGAGTAGCCAAATTATTTGATGACAATTCCAAGGGCTTAAAACTTAAAAAAATTTGAGAATATATTACCTATAATTCCTTATGAACTCATGCTTGTATTAATGAAATTAGTTCACTCGTTAATAAATCAGATGCACTTTAAAAATTGATGTGCAGGAATGTAACTCAAATAGTTAAAGCTTTCGACCTTTTCTGAGAAATACGAGGCCTCAAAGATCTTGTCGAGGCATCACCATCTTAATCCTATACTAACTTGAGTCTTATAAAAGAATTCTTTGACGAGATAGATTACAGAGATTTTCTATTATTCTTTTTTTTTCTTTCCGCATCTAGCAAACGCGGCCGTTGATGTTTGGAGTCTTTTCATCTGAAAAGGTCTCTGCTTACTGTTTAAATATGATTTCAAAACAGAGTCACATAAACTTACATCCTTCTTTATAAATTGCTTATTTTTGCTGTTCCTGTTCCAGCCCATGTAAGTAAGAAGTGGGGATTAGTGATTAAAATGAGTATTATTATAAGATGCCCGCTAGCCAACTGTTGATGTTTAAAATTGAAAATCCAACCTCCAAACCGTTATCAGGTTGCAAGCAATGCAAGTTTATACGAAAAGCTCAAATAAAATTGCACGAGAGGTCAACGTTAATGGAGGCAAAAAGTTTCATCAATCTTCTGCGGTTAAAACCGTGCAGGGCATTAAAATAAAGCAATAATTACTTTGAAACTAACGTAACCGGCAAAGAAAAGGCCGTCCGATACGTACCGCGCATTTTGACCGGTAAGAAGGACCGCAGCCTAATCGAGAAGTCAAACGTGAGGCATTTACGTTCCAGGACAGTGACCTTTTGAAACCGTCTGATCAAAATCTAACAGTCAAGAACTTGTCCAGGCTACTCGTCCAGCGGCCGTCCTCATAGTTCCCCGCCGGCAGCGAGACATTTTGCAACCAAGAACATTCCATGTCACCGGTCCGATCGGTTACACCCGTTCGTAGAAACGAGCAACCAGAAGGCGCCACGAAAACAAAAGTACGCTTGCCAAGAACAGCGAGCTACATTGACGGCAAAAATCACGCCGTTATGTCGCCGTCGGATTTTAGTCAGCCGTCAACGGTAAAGTCGGTCCGGATATTTCCGGGTTCTAGAGGGGCTGAGGGGGCAGGACAGGAGCCTCTCGATCTGCTGCACGGCGATGAGGTAATAATTAAAGAGATAGAAGGTGGCTTCGGTTTCGGTGGTGACTCGCGCAGCGATGGAGACTTTGGCGACTTTTAAAGTAGTCTTCGGTCCCGGGATTCCATCTTTGATTCCCTCGGCGTTCCTTCTTCTCCCGAAGCCTCCGCCTTGGCTACAATTCCATCGATACCCTGCCCCTCTCTCTATCTCTCATCAATCCCAATTTCGAGCCCTAGGAAAGCGGAACCGGAATGATTTCCTCGTCTGGGTTTCCTTCCACGGACTAGTACTGGTCTCTAGACAGAAGGAGAGGGAAAAGAGAGGGGAGAGATGGTGAGGAGGCGGTTGAAGAGGTTCTATGCCAAGGAGGCAATGGAGTTCTTGAATCATGTGATGGAGGACAAGCCTTCGCTGCCGTTCTTGATCCCGTTGGGGCTGTTTGCCTGGGCTATTGAGCGTTGGCTCGTGCCTTTCTCCAACTGGGTGCCCCTGGCTGCTGCTGTGTGGGCGACTATTCAGGTGAGTCTTTCTGGCTGCTGGGGTTCGTTTTGGTCGAGAAAGGTGGGGTCTTGGACTGGTTTGTTGAGGATTTTGGTGCTTGTGTGTTGAATTCTGCTGCACTTGTATTTTTTTTTTTTTGGACTTGTTATCCTTTTTGGGTTGGAATTGTCGTCGATGTTTGGTTCTAGATTTCAGTTATTTTCTTTTCTCCGTTAGCTGCTTGTAGTTTGAAAGAAATCTATACAAATCACAATTTGATTATTTCAGTGGGTGAAATATTTCTTTTTGACTCGCTGGTATTCGTTGGTTAGATTGCATTCTGCTTTCTGTGACTCTGTGCTTAGATACTGAAGAAAGTGATTCTTTTGTTTTTTTTGGTTGATAGTCTGGTTGGGATTCCATCCTTAGATTTGTTGGAATTTTTATAGTGTTGGTGATGCTACTTTCCTTTCACTGTTAAACCAAATGATTCTGGATCAGTCTGCTTTAACCGCGTACCTCGGGAAAACCTTGGCCTTAGTGGAAACGTGGCTTGTATACTTTCTGGTTGGATGGAAGTGATTATGATTGGTTACTAACAACAATATCTGGCTTTCTGATTGATATTTGACAGGATTCGACTAAAATTTGCATGTGGGATCCAAATATAATTAACTTGCTCACCACAGACAGAAAATGCTTTCTGGGATAGAAAGTTTTCATTGTGTTGCGACTTGATGAGAACTGTCTGGTGTTCATTGATCAATTGAGACTCTATTACATCAAAGTCTACATGCTTTCCTAAGCATGTATCACCTTAGATTCCTTATTTGGAGCATAAGCCATCAATCATAATGCACCAAGGACTATCTAAAAATTAAATAGTCTGAAAACACAGTAAATTAGTTATAAAAGATTAAAACTAATCATTTCTTTTCCATCAACTTTTCTAGTACTATTTTACTTGTAGTATGTGAATGGATCGGACCATCACCATATGGCGTTTCTGCCAACAATTGTTCACAAGTATCCATCGTCATTTATGAGCTGATGATATGACAACGAAGCAATAATATGAGATATAAGTTAGAATATATCCAACATGGAACCTAGAAGGTTTGTTGTAGCTAATATTTGCATATCAGTCTAGAATACTAATTTCTAGTTGAAAACCATTTTGAAAGACCCCACAAGTTGGTCATGGTTATTGAAAAAAAGCATAGTTTTCAACCTATCCTATGTTGTTCTTGAAACCATCTGATACCTCTTAAGCTATTGCTTGAGGTTGATATATTGAAGCCTATGTAATTTCTGTTTCATGAAACATGCAGACTTTTGAGATGCATGATTCATAAAATATAAATATTATATTTGGAGATATTTCTTCAATGGTTTAAAGTTTCATTATTATAGCTAATAGAGTTATTATTATTATTATTATTATTATTATTATTATTATTGTGTCGATGACTTGATGAAATGAAACCAACTCGATGACTTCATGGGCCTGACTTTTTTTTTCTTTGGCTTGCAGTATGGAAGGTTTCAACGCCAGCTACTTGTAGAAGACTTAAATAAAAGATGGCAGCAGCTTGTATTGAGCACATCTGTATGCTTTTTTTCTTCATTTTCTTTTTAGTTTTCTTATTGGCTTTGTGATTTATACCTTTCTATATCATCCCACAGCCTGTAACTCCATTAGAGCCCTGTGCATGGCTAAACAAGCTTTTGATGGAGGTCTGGCCCAATTTTATGGAACCAAAACTTTCAAGAAGGTTTTCTGCAACTGTAGAGGTGAGACTCAGCATCTTCATTAATTGTTGTTAGTTTTTGATTTTGCAAATGTATACTAAATTCAAAACTTGCCATTATTGGAAAAATGGATTAGTAGATTTCAATTAATGGAAAGTGTACATTGAGTGCAACATATTACTCAGTAGCTTCTTTCTGTGTTGTCATGATCATTCATTTGCTGTTGTATCATGCAGGAGGAAAGTCTGTTCATGTGAATGTGTTAATGCATCCTTTCCATTTAGAAGAATTTTGTCCATGGGAGTAATCAGGGGTGACAAAATTGGAATGACATACATATACAGCTTGAACTCAACACGATATAAGTAGAATTGGATTGATCTTAAGTGTGTCCATGTCATAATCGTGTCGACATGATTAGCACATGAAATAATTGTATCGTATCATGTATTGACCCATTAACTCAAAAATGATATAGTTATAACTTGATTAATTTTAAATTAATTATGTTTTCATTTATTTATGCAATTGGATTTTTTATAAATGACGAAACTTAAAATTGTTTAGTTTAAATGCTTTAATATTATGAAAATTTTTTATGTGGTTAAGCATTATGTTGGAAAATGTATGTTTTTTGTTTTAAAAAGAATGAAGCAACAAGTTAGTATTAAGTGGGTCGTTTTATTCGTGTTAAGTGAGTTATTAAGTGAGTCATGTTGTGTCAATTCAACACAATCTATTTATCAAACAGGTTATGTATATCTTATCGTGTTACCTATTTAATAATTGAGTTGAGTTCATATTGGAATATTTGATATAATTAATTAATCGTGTTATATTTGTGTCAACCTATATAGTGTTATATTGCAGCTTCGATGTGGCATGAATATGGCACAGCAACACGAATTGCTACCTCTGAGAGCAATAAGCTGCTTTAAACCTTCTTCTAAATCTATAAAGTGAGAAATATTAGGTGATGAAAAAATGTGGTCAAAGGCTTGATATAAATTCTTATCGACTCTTCTGTAACTTGTTATGGTGAAAGAAATGAAGTCAAAAGCAATAAACTGGCCGACTTTATTAAAAGAAATTTAGCTACATTTTTGTGAGTTCATGTTTGTTTTTTAACCTGAAGATTTCTTTTCTTTGGGTTTAATATGATTTAGTGTGTTGACTCCCTTAACAATTGGAAATTAAAACTGAATGGTTGTTCTTGTGGGAAAGACTTGATGGCACTGCTGTAACTGTTGATTATCAGTCAGCACTCTATTGGTAGTCCAAAACACACACATTTTGGTCAGGAACTGTGAGAAAATGAAAATAACCTTTAAAACATTCAAACAAAGATGTGGAAAACATGTAAGAATGGAAATAAAAATCTTAGATGTGATGGACAATTGAATTTTTAAGCTATGTTTTGTTCAATGCCTTAAGTTGTATGTTGCACTCGATGGTGTTTATATTAACTGTCTAAGATGCATTTCAAATAGTTAAGTATTCTAATTCTATGTGCAGGTTACTTTAGTGCACGTTTATGTATGAGTTGCCTGTGATGTGTACAGACTACCATTTTGACATCTATAGGGTACCCACATTGGTCATGCTTTAACCTGCATTAACATATTGTATTATGATATAGTTAATCTTTATTCAACCTCCAAATTGATGATCGTGGTTGAAAGTTTGTCTTAGGCCGCTATTTGTAATGATGAAACATATTAAAACTGGAAGCAGAAGTAATTATATCAGATAAAGAGAAGAGCTGATGATCTTGCCAAGTTGTGCCTGATTCAAATGAAGTAATCTGTACTCCATTGCTTACATATAAAACTGGACTTCTAGCCAGTTCACAATCCCATAATTTTAAATCAGACGTGGGTATGCTAATGAGGACAAGTGAAGATAAATTTATACTGGGAGCTTACATGCCAATCTGCATGTTATCCTTGCTTCTTTCATTGCACATCAGTTCTTTGGTTTAAAATGATTGAATTTTTGAACCTGGAAACTTTGGCCTGGAAACTGGTGTCTCTCTTCTTTGGACAATCTCACATAGCTTCTAACAAAATTTATCTTTTTTTGATCCAAAATCATGTGTAACAAATGAAATTTGGTCTTGCCCTCTCCTATACCAGTCATCATGAAACCATACGGAGACAGAAAATGAACAAAAAGTAGCTGCCAGCAATATATTGGTTCAGGTGAAAACATTATAAAACCTAGGATGGTCAATCTATTTCCAAAACAAAACTATGGATTCTGGTCAATTATCAAGAATAGAGTGATGAGGATAATAACCTTGATTCATTGTGATTTTTGGTTGATTATCAAAAACAAAGTGAGTAGGATAATGACTTTTATTTGTAAGCATTTGGAAAAAGCTTGCAACATTATCTTTGATTACTTTGAAAGAATTTTAATTGGCCCATCTAAGAATTCGAATCAAGCCAGCACTTGAGCTAAAGGTTATTTGATCATGTATCCCTTGAAAGTATTCTCCAGCACCCTGATTTGATGCTTTCTTATTTTCATAGCTCATTGCTTTGTTATGGGAAAAAACTAATATACTTATCACATTTTTGCAGAGACGCTTAAAAACGAACAAACCAAAGTTATTAGTAAGTTTTTTCATTTTTGTTGAGATTGGCTATGTTGAAGACTCTATTGCTGATTTTTAATGAGTTATAATAGCTTGACAGGGCAATTACTATTCTTTGTTTTAGGAAAAGATAGAACTGCAGGAATTTTCACTAGGTTCATGCCCACCCATCTTGGGACAGCAGGGAACACACTGGATTACTTCAGGTGACCAGGTTTGGTTTTTATTCTCAAATTGCCATTTGTTTGGGTAAACAATTTGGCTTATATTCTATATTTGAAATACGTTATGGTTGTCAGTTTAAACCAAATTTAAATGATGGAAAACCAAGTTGGGATACTATGAAACATTAGGAAAAAGGCATGAGAGAAGGCCCTATTTTATTCAATATTTCAAATTTCTACCAGCTGTAAGTAGAATATGCTGGATTAAAACAACCTCAGTTCTGCTACATCTGGTTGCTTCTGTCTGGGTCAGTTTTTACTTGGGCTCTCTTTTCTTTCCAAGAATATTGTTATTATTTTTGCACATTAAAAAAAAGCTGGTTTAATGGAATTAACATATCAAAATCCTTATAATTTAAACGAATTTTAGTTGAACTTGATGCACTGAATTTAGAAAAATGTATTGATGAGGAATTGTATTTTTTTTAAAAATTAAATATTTGAATGATAAATATTAGATGCAGTTGTGGAAATAAGTCTAGCTTGGTGTCAATTTTTATGAGATATCTTGGTGCAAGTCATGTTTGCCATCATTTTTATACCATACATGCTACATCTGCCATAATTTAGGTATTTGCAGTTTATGAGGTTATCAAAAGTATAGTTTTTGTTTTCTTTATTTGATGGCAAACTGACAATCCAATTTTATATGCACACAGCAGGTCATGCGGTTGGGTTTCGATTGGGATGCGAATGAAATGAGTGTCATGATGTTAGCAAAATTGGCAAAGCCATTGATGGGGAGTGGCCGCATTGTCATTAACCATATTCACATTAAGGGCGATGTATGCAAATTCCTTGTCCTATGTAGCTTTTATTTACAACTTTCACATTGTGCTTTCTAAAAGTTGTGCTCATTTTTAAAAAGATTAATGCCTTCTTTTTAACTATACATGACTTTAAATTGATTTTTATCAATTTCAATTTTAGCCCAATCTCCTATGAGTACTTGAGATGATATCTTTGAGAGTGCTGGTTCATTCAATTTGATTGTTACTCTTAATATGTCTGTGTACAACTTTAGTGTTACTCATCTGAAATAACTTCATTTTTCAATAAATACTTCACATTGCAGGTTATTTCTGTGTGTCTACATAACATTTTACTTATGTCAGTATGCCATAAACTCCTCTGCTTTTTGTTCTTTATATGAATCCGTGCATTGATTTGACACATTGGAGTCTACATATAGGTACGTCCACATTTCCAGACAAAAAAATGGTGTTCACTCGTAACACTTATTCAAGTTTGATTTTATTTGACTTTTAATTGTAGTTTCACAACTAAATTTTGCTAATTCACTGCAAGGACATGTGACAGAGATCTTGAATGTCCAGAAAAGTCATGGGAACCTTTTAAAGACTAAAATGAGAGCATATGCCCATATTATGTAGACCACTTTCATCATTATTTACTGATTTATGCATGTACTGAAGAATTTGTGAGCTCAATTACTTTTAACTTGATATAATCGATAACATTTTGCTAAATATTATGTTGGACTTGAAACTTCCAATTATAAATGCCTAAACTTGATAATTAATGGTGATGACATCATGCTTTATCTATTTGAAGATGAAGTGTTCAAGTGACCAAACATCCTGACATGCTAAAAAACCCAAAATTTTAAGTGTAACACTGATTGCTGCAAACTGATCTTATCTTTGTTGGTCAACCATATGAGTTTTAGCCAAATTATTGTGATACTAGAAACATCATTATTGTCACTAAACTCTGGGGATTCCATTCTCTCTCTGAAAGAGACTAAACCAGACCATGTAGGCAACAGATCATCACTTGGGTTAAGTACATTTAACTCTGGTTTCTCTCAGCTTGTGAATGGCGCTCGATGTCACAAATAGATTTTTTCTTTGTGACATATTCTAGACTTTCACCCTGTTTACACCATCCTGTTTACACTCTCATAAATTCTATTACATGTCTCATAGCTTCTATATACTTTTTTGGTCTATTTTTGCTTATATTCTGGACTTCATTTCCATGGATCAAAGTCACTTGCAGAGCCCATTTTGCTTCTAATTCATGAAACCCATTATGGGTGCTAGCAAACAGCATTGAATGGGCTCCAGGGATCTCTTACACATTCAGATATTGTGAATTGGGGGTTTGTTTCGTGCACTTTGTACATGACCTGCTACTTTTCTAATTCAAAGATTGCCTCTTTGTTTCCATGAGAAACCACATAGTGGCCTCTCTTTCTCTTTTACATTAGTAAAGCAATGCTTCTATTGATGGTTGAACTTCATAGACTAAGTTGTAGGCCCTAGTGGCCCTCACGCTAACTTGAACTTCATTGACTAAGTTGTAGGCTCTGGTGGTCCTCACACTTAGCTCTGTTGGACCGCCACATTCTGCTTTCCTTATTTCTACCATCTTCCTGCAAAACTCATTCTTTTTGATCATTCTTAATATTTCAAGAGTCTCATACTGTTGCTTATTTGATTCCAAAATTTCTTCAGAATTTTTCTGGTTTTCATCATATTAAAATGGCACGTCAAATATGATATGTATTGATATCTTACTTGCCGGAAGTGGGTACCGGAACTGATTCCGGTGTGGGTATAGGGAAGTGGGTCTTTTATTTATTTGTTTGTTTTTTCAATGAGGAAGTGCGTATAGGGATGAATTTCTTGGGAGGAAGGTTTTGTCCATCTGCAATGATCCTTGAGCACTGCTTGGTGCTCAGCTTCTGGTTATGAAGGATCTTCAAATAAAAGTCTGAGACTGGCAAAGACCAATGTAGAAGTGATGGGAATACACTTAACAAAAAGTGCTGTGATTTAGTATATTTGGTCTAATTTGAAGTTGATGAAATGAAATTTATGATGTTGGTGTTGCATAGATGCTGTGAAGCTTCCTGCTTAGGATAACAGGCCACTGATATTTCTTATTACAAGACTGCAAAAATTAGTATCCATGTTTTCCTTGTCACTCTTATAAGAAATTTATCTTGGAAATCCATCTTTGCTATCATTTCTTATGTTATCTTTTCTATAGTTTGTTCAAGCAGAAATCATTCGTCACTTGCTTTTGATCAGAGTGACCATTTGCAATACTATTCTGTCCAATATGGATGTAATTTTTGTAGAACTGCTCAAGCATCAATGCTTTATACACTAAGGTTCTGATACTTTTATATGTCATCATTGTTTCACTCAGTTTCTCTTCTAAACGTCTAATGTTGCAGCTCCTCTTAAGACCAATTCTTGACGGGCAAGCAGTGCTCTATTCATTTGAGTCTACTCCTGAGGTTAGATTAGGTGTTGCATTTGGAAGTGGTGGAAGCCAAACACTTCCGGCTACAGAACTGCCTGGTGTTTCAGCCTGGCTGGTGCGTTCTTCATTCAGTGATTATCTGTTTCTGCTATAAATGTTCCAGGGATTTGTTAAGATGCATTGGTATTTTCGTCAATGGTTTGTTGAATGACAATATGCAAATTTATTATACCTTAATTAAAATACGCTGAAGTTCTGCAAAATATTATACTTTAATTAAAATACTCCTCTAAATATATTCATTCTCTTAAAAATATTGTATTTTTTATTTCAGGTAAAGCTTTGTACTGAAACCATAGTTAAAAGGATGGTTGAGCCTCGCCGTCAATGTTATTCTTTGCCATCAGTAGATCTAAGGAAGCATGCTGTTGGAGGTGTTCTTTCGGTCAGTGTGATTTCAGCTAGTAATAAGGGTAGGCAAAGCATGAAAAGCAACAACTCAGAAACCAGACAAAGCTCAACAATAAGCAGTCAGTTGTCAGGGAGCGTTGGAAATAAGGTTTTGCATACATTGGTTGAAGTAGAACTTGGTGATTTGACAAGACGAACCGATGTTAGTCAAGGTTTGAATCCTAGGTGGGGCAGTACTTTTAATATGATATTACATGGAGATGCTGGAATTCTCAAATTTAATCTTTATGAATGGGATCCAAGCAGTGTGAAGTTAAACTACTTGACCAGCTGTGAGATAAAGGTACCATGTACATAGCAGATAGTTTTGTGTTTGCTGAGTAAGCTTCAGCATGCCAGATTTGTTGCATACTGAATAATTCATTTTATCTTAAAATAGGATCTCATTTGGATATAAGTAATTAAAACCTTTGATTATGAACAGATGAAATATGTGGCAGATGACTCTACAACATTTTGGGCTATAGGACATGAATCTGGTGTTGTGGCAAAACAAGCTGAGCATTGTGGAAAAGAAGTTGAGATGGTTGTTCCATTTGAGGAAGTTAATTTAGGGGAGGTAAAAATTTCATCTTGGTACCTCTTTTGTTCCCCTTCCCTTATAAAGTTGGCATTGATTTGTAATTTCCTACTTTTCCACTTTTTTTTTTCTTGTTTCTTTTTTTTTCTCTTCGCATTGCCATACATGTTATATATGCTGCCCATTATGTATTATTTTATCCTTTTTTTTAGTCCATACATTATATGTCTATCAATTTCTCAAATTCATGCTAATACTCAAGCTTTTAAAAATTAAGATAGGGGCCTGTGCCAATTCTGGTGATTATGGTACTCCCGCACTGCCACAAGATACTGGTTGGCATGGCTTTAAACAGAAACAAAAAAAGAAAGGATGTAAACACAACTTTAAGCTTGGTATTGAGCAGTATATTGTTGATATGGGCTGATTCAGGTTCATTCCGCTAGATGGCCCTGTGGGTGTGCTGGTGTGCCTGGAATTTGAATCCTAATACTACTGATGCCACAATACCTCTCCCATTCTTGTGTATGAAGGTTATAATAATAAAGATAATTTCTATTTACAAAGCAATCTAAAATAATGAACCAAGTAGAAATTCAACCTACTCTTTTCTCTATTTAATATTTTGTGCATAGGTTAGTTATCTACAGTCTACATCAACAATTTTTTGGGGGAAAGTATGCATTGAGAAGTCTTATAGCATAATAAGCAGATAAATAAATAAATAAATAAATAGAAGAATGAATGAATGAATAAATAGAGCTCTGCTTTATGGGTTTCAAAAGCTCAGATATGCATCTTGCCTATGACTCTTATTTCTATGTTACATTGCGAGTTAAAATGATTAAGTTTTAATGGCTGAATCACTTTTGTTTCCTACTCTTTTCACCATTATGATAGCTTACCAATATGGTACAGGTTGGTATGGTATAGTCCCATAGTGATACATGGTGCACTGCTGGAGTTGAGATATCAGCTGGACCATGTATTGGTGCAGTACCATTATCAGGCCCTTGCAATATGTTGGTACCTTACTGTTATGGCTGGTACTCTTGCTGCTATGTAATACTGTTTGGGATAGTGAATCTTGGGAGGGATTCACTAACTTGAACAAGAACTGACTACTAGAACTTTGACTGAAGTTTAACTTAGTTGAATGCTACAGAAAAATATTTCTCAAGCAAAAAAAAAAAAAAAGTGACCGCAGGGATTCAAGTCTCAGATGGCTTAGTTGTCTCAACTTAGAGAAATTCCGGGACCAATTTTGACCATCCTATTTCATTGTGCCTCGATCATAATACATTATAGCATTAATTTTAAATATATTTAATTTATCATGAAGATATAACTTTTGAAGTTCAAATATGTTTAAAAATAAAAAAATACTAAAACTACACAAATATATATGTTTTTTAAAAGCATCCCAAGTAAGTACCCAGATGCCTAACTGGGTCAGAGATTGAGATTAAGATGGGATGGGATGCAGGGCATCTCATTCCATTGAAAAACCAGGACATATCTGTCCTACGAGATTTAAAACCTTGTGTGATAGAAATATCTGTATATTATTTTTGTGTGTAATATAAGTTCTCTTGTAAGCTACACATTATTGGCCATTCTTTTTCTTCTAAACATTATGTTAATTTTTTAGCAGCAGTAAGTTCTAACATGTTATAATTTCATTTGTTTCACAGCTGACTGTGAGGCTTGTATTAAAAGAGTGGCAATTTTCAGATGGTTCAATTAGCTCGAGTAACTCTTTAAGTGGTATATCTCAACCATCTTTACACAGTTCGCCCCACCTTCAATTAACAACAGGAAGGAAACTGAAGGTAACAGTGGTGGAGGGAAGAAATCTAACTACAAAAGATAAATCTGGAAAATGTGATCCTTATATAAAGCTTCAGTATGGCAAGGTTGGTAGTGATATTATTCTTTCTTCACATTGAATCAAGTCTCCTTTTTGTTTACTTTCATTTATCTATTGCTGAGAAGAGGTTGCAATACTATTCATATTTTTTTCTGGAATTATTTGTAATAAAAGCCTACTTTTCTAGGTTATCTACAGAACAAAAACAATGCCTCATACTACAAATCCAGAGTGGAAGCACACATTTGAGTTCGATGAAATAGGAGGCAGTGAGTATCTCAAGATCAAGTGTTATAGTGCAGATTTGTTTGGTGATGACAGTATTGGAAATGCTCGGGTAAATCTGGAAGGGATTCCAGATAATTCCAACAGGGATGTGTGGATTCCCCTTGAAAAAGTGAATTCAGGAGAGGTGAGACTCCAGATAGAAGCAGTAAAGAATGATGAATATGAAGGATTGAAGGTACGCATATAATTGCATGTTTCTTCATGAAATATTTTAAGCAATTGGATCGAGAAGAATGAACATATCAGATAAAATGGTTTTATGCTTTTAGAAGGAGATGCAGGAAATATTGAATGGCTTAACTTTCATTTCAAGAAGTACTTTCATGAAGATTAGATATAGAGTTTTAATGATTTGGTTGTTTCATAACAGAATACCCTAATATTTGCAGAATTCAGCAATCAGATATGGATATGGCTGGATTGAATTAGTCCTTATTGAAGCTAAGGACCTTGTTGCAGCTGATCTGAGGGGAACAAGTGACCCTTTTGTAAGGGTGCAATATGGGAACTTGAAGAAACGAACCAAGGTCGGTGGATAATAATATTAAATTGCTAATATAATAATAGTAAACTACTAGCATCTGTGCTATATTTTCAGTGCTGGAGTTGTATTTGCCTAATGGATGTTGATTTATATAAGAGTATGTAAGCACATACATAACAATGAAACAATAGCAGTTAACACATAATACAATAATTACCTCAAAAAAAAAAAAAAAATACACAGTACAATAATGTCTTTAAGTAGTGTGAGTTCTTGAGTTATATGGTTCCCTATATAATTTGACTCCCTTGTGTGCTTTTATGAATCTTTGTCCCACTTCGTAGTTGCAACTGAAACCATGTCTTTTTGGATCTCACTATTAATTTAAATTGGACTACAAGGCCTAATCTAATTACATGCCATGCAGGTTGTTTACAAAACACTGAATCCTCGATGGAACCATACTCTAGAGTTTTCTGACACTGGCAGCCCCTTGATTTTGCATGTTAAGGATCACAATTCTGTGCTTCCCACATATGGTATAGGCCACTGCACCGTTGAATATGAAAGGCTTCCTCCAAATCAAACAGTCGACAAATGGATACCTCTCCAAGGAGTCAAGAGTGGAGAGATCCACATCCAGATAACCCGAAATGTTCCAGAATTATTAAAGAAATCCAGCTTGGATACGAATATTTCTGCATTGAGCAAATCACATATAATGTCTGCACAGGTGAGCTATGATTGTTTAAGAACTCTCCTTATTTTAATTTCGGTAATTATATTTCACGCTATAGGGAAATACTGCATGCAAGATGGCCTTTTGTTACATGTCCCGTGTTTCATTAACTGCTGCTGGTCCTTGGTATTTGGCTATGTGATGGTTAGTAGCTCGGGAATGAAGGACAACCAATTTTCATTTACTTTGATTTACCACTGTACATTCCTTGGAGTTGAATGCAGATTTCATATAAGAAATCATATCATATAAAAATACATCATTGCCTATCTAATTTTTTGCTTTGGTATTGTATGGGATTTATGTGTCAAATTAAGGTTTTATTTGACTGAACCATATAACAATCGGGCTTGTTACGATTTTATTTTAGATAGATGAGAAAGTATATATGATTCACTAGCAAGTGGCGAATTTCATTTAAATGTTGGTAAATGGTAGTGACCTAAAAGAAGGTTTTATGATGGCAAAATGAAGTGGCATATTGCAACCATGTTTAAGTTATTTTGTATTTTATATTTTTGTCCATGCCTCTGAATGATAATTTAATGTTTTATCTTCACAAAAGCTTTGTGGAGGCTTAAATATTTAGTGGTTTGGATAAAGTTAAATTTTACAGCAAAAAAAAAAAAAAAAAAATTTAAGACAACTTCCATAATTCAAACGATTTCAAGTATAACAATTCAAATTTAGATGAGACTCAAGATGGCTTTCCTGGTCTTTATTTTTACTGAGATATGTGCTGACCGGTCTATTTGGCTTCATTACTTCCTAAGCAAATGAGAGGAGGTTTGGATGATGGGTTTATTTTCAGATTTGGATTAATAGACTTAAAGAAATTTTAAGTATAAGAATATTATTTTGCTGAATGAATTTCAGATTCTTTTCACTTTTTATTTATCATGGTGGCTTTTCTGATGCATGAACATTACAGATTAGAGAGATCTTGAAGAAGCTGCCAACTTTAGCTGGCGATGGTGATCTTGAGGGCCTTTCACTGGCTCTAACTGAAGTAGAGAGCGTTGAAGACACGCAGAAAGAGTACATGCTTCAGCTTGAGAGGGAGAAGGAATTGCTGATGAACAAGATAAGCGAACTTGGAAGGGAAATTAATAGAACATCATCGACTCCAAGCAGGATACCGTATTGAGATTGAGCGTTTCAATATCAGCACGCAATTGCAACTGTCTACCCCATGCTTGATATTATACCGTGTTATTGTAACATTTTTATGACCATTGACATATAATAGTTTACCAAAATAAATTTAAGTTGTATAGTTGGTTAAGGTATAGGTGTCAACTTAATTTCATTTCTCTTGGATCCACAATGGGGTGAAACAGCAAAAGAATCTTATTTTATTTTTATTTTTTAAAATTTATAATCTATATTATATTTCAAAAATGATAATTCCAAAGTGGTAGTTTTTCTTTCTATCTTTTTTTTTTTTTCCATCTATCATTGTTATACTGGGTGTATGATTCTTAGTTACCTTAAGATCGAACTACATGTCTTGCTAACCCGCCAATTATCGTGACACAATGCAGTCTTCAACTCCAATTTTGTCTTAATGAATTGGAATCTATTACTTGCTCTGCTCCCTTAAACATATGTTATCTTTACTAGATATACTTAAAAATAAATAAAAGAGACATGATGAAATCGGCAATCAGCTACGCGTATCAATTCCACGCGAAGCACGTCATTGTTGAGAAGATGATTGGCCGATTGCTCTCCTCCTTTTGATGATTTGCGATGTAAATTCCTAAAATACACCGGAGATAATTACGTGTTTTACCTGGGATAATGCTGAACTCCGAACTGCACCAACCTACGTTACTCCTCTTGTGGGCCGGCTGAAGATTTGTTGGTGGCTTTGAAAGTCTTAACTCTTTGGTTCCTTTGGCTGAACTTTATGCAGCTTTTAGCTTGGACCGGGATTCTTTATGCTATTAGGACCCTGCACGATCTTAACCTGATTATTGAGGGCGATTCTCTTACAGTTATCCGATGGATCTAGAAGGATAGCTGCTTTCAAGCTCATATCAACCCTTTGATCCTTGATATCTGGGCTACTTTACGGGATGTTGATAGTGTCCAAATTTGTCATGTCTATCGAGAAGCCAACTTTGCAGCGGATTGGGTAGCGTCGGCGGTGGCTCATCATGGTGGTTATAGGATTTGGTCATAGGATGACCCGTCCTTCTGTTCTTAATCAAATATTGTGCTCTGATCTATCTGAGCTGACTCGCACTAGAGTGGTGTGATCGCTTATTTGTAACAAAGAAAAAAAAACCTACACTACTCGCTTTTTCTGGCTTCAAAAGTTGGCTAGCACGCATACATACGCTCCTATGCCCATGCTTCAAATTGCACTCAATCGCGCGCGCCGCCTGCCATCTCTCTCTATGTCGAAAAGCCTGGATCGAGAGCCCTTAGTTGCATGGGATCAACGGATCACACACTACCTGGTTGATGGTCGGCAAGCGACCTCTTCCGCCGTCTCGGCCTCCCGATCATTCACCACCACCACCACCACCACCATATATATGAACGACACATGGGGTTGGTACATTCTAAAGATGGTGATGAAGTCACCATCGGACTACTCCTCCTTAGGGGGAAAGGGTGAGCCATCCGACTTTTATTACTAGAGTTATAGGTTATGATGACGCCTGATCACTGGTCTTGAACGTCAGGAGAAGAGAGCTGCTTAATCCATGGTCCCACGCCTGATCGGATGGCCTGCAAAAAGTCTCAAGACCTGAGGGGTGCTCCAGTGGGGACCCTCCGACGCTCAAGTCAGTAACCGGGGTCACAGTTGAGGGAGAGCTCAGACGAGCTCTGGGGAGAAAAATGAGTCCTCAGAAAGAGGGGAATCCCTCTCTGGGTATCAGGGTAGCGAGCGTATGAGTTTGCCTACCTTGTTCCTGAGTGGACTTACCTTTTTATAGGGGGTTAACACCTGCACAACCACGTGAAGTTATGTAAGAAAGGAATGTCCGCGGGGTTCGTGGGGTTGCATAAATTTGGGCTGGTTAGTAGGTCCTGCCCCATCAGAGAGGGAAAAACGACGGTTGGTGAGCTACGTCCCATCAGTCAGTGGGGCTAACATGTAGTTCTTCTGCGACTTGAGCCTTTTGTCTTCAAATTCCCTTTGATTTCCAGGTTAGTTTCATCTTTCATTTTCACCCATGGACCGTCGTGCCATTAGGGAGGGTAAGAGACCTGTAGTAGAATCTTCCCATTCTGATAGTGAAGACCAAACCTCCTTAGCCCATCAGGCACCTCGGCTGATGAGCGGAATCGTTATCCACGATCGACCAACGGTGACCGGGCCTCCATCCACCTCAGCCTCCCATCCGGGACAACCTCCGGCAGTGAGTTCTGATCCAGCAGATCCGTCCGGAGTGGCCTCAACCGTGACCCCCGAAGACGTAGAGGCCATTAGGGATAAGTACATGGTCCCCAGCTTCATCCACCTGTCCGTGCCGAGGGTCGAAGATAGAGTGACCTCTGCCTACCCTGGTCGGGTCGCTCTATACGAGGAGTTCTTCCGGTGTGGATTGCGCCTTCCTTTCCATCCTTTTTTCCTGAATCTTTTAGATAGGTATAGATTAGCGCCGGCGCAGTTGACTCCGAATTCGATTCGGATCATCTGCGCCTTTATTATTCTTTGCTACTTTTAGGAGGCCCGGCCAGGGTTGTCACTATTCCGGGCTTTCTACAAGCTCCGCCGCCAATGTGAGGGGGTCTGGTGGGCTTTCACCACTAGGCCGAGTAGGGCCTTCCCCTTAGGTCTCTCATCCAAAATTAGAGGATGGAAACCCTGCTTCCTTTTTGCCCATGTCGAGAGGGTGAGGACCGATTGGATGGAGCCGGACACTAGCTCCAATGATAATGCCACCATGGGGAGAGAGATAGGGAACTCTTCACCCAATTGTCCAACTGCCAAATCCCTAGCTACAAGGAACTCCTGTTTGAGGAGAACCTAGTAGAAGCTGAGTTGGCCCCGGTGGTTGGTGAGCACGACGTCCGATTCCTTCTGTCTCGACCGGAAAACTGCTATACGCTGTTGCTAACACTTCTTGTTTTTGGATGCAGCGATGAAGTTTTCCGCCGGTGCGTTTGAAGCCGCCTTGAAACAAAAGAGGCCGGCGACTGGGGAAGCATCAAGGCCGGCAAAGAAGGCTCGAAGAGGGGAGCGGGCCGGGCCGACCCAAGCCGCTGAAGTCCCCAAGGCTCCAACACCCGCGGAGAAGCTGGTCGAGAAAATGCCGGTTGGAGGAGTGATCCCGGGGCCGGCCGGGACTAGAGTAGAAGAAGGAGAGATTTCGGTCACTACTGAAGCAGCCATGGTGATCGTGGATCTTAAACAGGAAGTCCCTGCCGCCGCTGATGTGCCCGAGGTGGGGAAGGTTACAGTTGCTGTCAACCCTTCGGCTGCCGCCGAGCCAAAGACGGAGAGGGCTCCCCCAATTGCCGGAGAGAGGGAGCCAGTCGCCAAGAAATCCAATGCTGGGGCGGAGGTGACCAGGGAGTAGAGGGATGGGCCGGAGAGCTCATCCCAACGGTTGGTGCACCACCCGACTCATCCTCGGGTTGAGGGTCCGTAGGAGGGGCCGGCGCGGCTGGCGCCTAGGTTCAACTCAATGACGGATGCCGGGCAAGCCGCCCGTCTTCTGTCGAGAGTTCGGACTGCCGAGTTCGAGGAGGAAACGTGGGGATTGAGCCACTCCGCGCTCCTGGATATGGTGATGGTTGCCATTGTCTAGGTAATCTTCTGAGTTCTCTCTGTTTTTGGATGTGCCTTTTGATGCTCCAATCTTTTATGGTTAACATGTTCCCCTTGCTGTAGATGGCCAACGGCACAATCAGCCTTTGTGAGGCGGTGGCCCACTCTTCGGATGCGCTCACAAAGGCCCTAGCGCGGGCCGACAGGTACAAGAAGAAGAGCATGGTGTAGTCCTGGAGCCTTGCTCGAGTTCATCAGGAGGCCAAGGCCCGGGAGGAGAACCTGGGCGGCCGAATAAGGGAGGTGGAATGCCAGGCCGAAGCCGAGAGTGGACGGGCATCCGCAGCTGAGGCCAAATTGGAGCTGGTCTCGAATCGGTTGAAGGTCGCTGCGGCACGGAATGAGGAGCTGGCTCGCCAGCTTCAACGCACTGAGGAGGAGGTGAGGATGGCGCAAAATGAGGCCCGGGCTGCTGCGGAGAGAGCAGCCGCTACGGAGAAGGCAGCGGTTGAGGAAGGCCACGAGAAGGCTGGGGCTGTGGCCTATGCAGACGAGGCCAACGCACAAGCCGAAGAAGCCGAGGGCCAAGCCAGGGAGGCCGGGGCGCAAGCCCAGGAGGCCAAGGCCAGGGCACAGTGAGCTGAGGCCGAGGCGGGGTAGGCCATCTCCAACTACAAGTCCTCACCGGAGTTCGGGAAGGAGGTCCTCGAGGCCAGTCTCGATGCCTATGTCAAGGGCTTTGACATGTGCAAAACTAAGTTATCTGCGGCTCTCAAAATTGACATCGCCGAGCTCGAGGGGATCCGCCCCGGGGAATCTGATGAGGAGCCAGCGGAGGAAGAGGATGACGAAGGAGAGCCGAGCCCACGCGAGCCCTAGAGAGTTGTCGTTTCTTCTTTTTCCTTTTTCCTTTTTGTAACCGGCCTCAGGCTAAATTTTGTACTTCATTTTCACTATCAATGAAGAAAAGCTTTTTGCATAAATGCCTTTGTATTTTTCCTCGTCTGTTCCTTCTTTCCTCTAGGATAAACATTTTGTTGCATGACTAACTATAAGACGGGCCCTGTACCTATTGGTGAGAGGGGACCTTTCTGTTGGGAATTGTATCCTAAAGCCAATCATTTGATGATTGTGCTGATGTAAATTATATATAAATTGATATATTAATAAAAGTTATTTGGCAGTTTATTCATTACAAGAACATCTTCTTAATACTCCTGAAAGTAATGAAGCCCTTAGGATCTTCCTCACGATAAAGGAGGATTTATCTTAGAAGGTCCTTAAAAGAGTTCGCGGCCAAATGATATACTATGACAGGGCCATAGTACTATCAATTATAGGACGTTGTATATCATATTTGTTGGTTATCCTCTTAACCAAGGAGTGTAGAGACACTAGTATGACATACAGGTAAAACTGTAGGAGTACATTTCACCGAACGTGACTCATTTTCGGATACTCTGCTGTCAAGAGTTAATCCGAGAAGATATAGGTATAAGTATCCTTCAGACCTGAAGATCACAACCAGTGGCTTACAAGCAACTCATTGTACTTAGGTGCCGGACCACCTGGATTTCTAATCCAGCTACGAAAGGTTACTGGGTGCAGTCAAGTACTTGTGGTAGTCAGTTGTGGATCAAGATGGAATTTGACCTATCCCATTAAAAGGAGAAATGCTTGTATTTCAATTTAGCAAGACCTTGGCCAAGGCACTTCATGTGAAAGTCACATGTTCACTAAAGTTGAAATCACTTTATGGATTTGCTATTTAGAGTTGACAGGCTCTTAAGCCATCCTTAGCATTTGTGGTCAAGAGGATGAATTATATGGTAACTGTTTCTTAGGGTTCTTGGAGTTTGCTTGGCAACTCTTCAACCTATCCGGAAGTCGGGTTCCATTGCTAGATGGGCACATCGATTAGTATAGAAAGTTGTTTCTATGCTACCGGCTTAGGTTCGAACCTAGAGAGTCACACGCATAGAAGTTTCCTAGGATGATCTATTTGCTGATCAACGATTGAGAATCGTATATGATTTAATTAATCAATTTGATTGATTGAATTAGCTCAATTGGGTTAAGTACAATTGAATAAGATTCAATTTGGTTTAAGTCTATTAGAAGGACAAGTCAATTTCAAATATTTATTTGAAATTAGACTTGATTTGAATTTAAATAGATTCAGGACTAGCCAAATTTGATTTGGGCTTGGACCATGATCTATGTGGGTTAAGTTAAATAAATTCAGATCAGAACCCAAACTTCTCGAATATGGATCTCATATGATGAGATGGCTAAAATCTCATCTCATGAGATAGAATTTAATGCATGACATTTATTTACCGAACGTCGGATTTATCCCTCTTGTCTCTTTGGTTTTCTCCGAACAACGGAACTAAACCAAACGCCGCGACTCCTTGTTTTCTCCGAACGTCGGAATTAAACCAAGCACCGGCCTTCGGCGTCTCTTCGCTTTTGCCAAACGACGGATTCTTAAATGTCAGAATTAAATGTCAAGGCTAAATCGAGACTATAAATAGAGGGCATTCCCTCACCAAAGAACACAGAACAAAAAATAGAACAACAATACACGATTTGTTGTGGATTGTAATTCTAAATTGTCATAGATTGTAATTCTAAAATGTTAGAATAGAAAATCCTGGTGATTCTGGTGTTAGCGGAAGCCTTGTAGATCTTGGAGGAAGATTCAAGTGAGAGGATTCAAGATCAGCAAAGCTATTTTTTCGCGAGCTAGCATTCCCAAAAATCTGATCATTCGGGGCTTCGCATGGACGATTCTAGAGGCTGGACGATTGAACGGCTGCAGAGCAATAAGAATTTACCTACTATTCTTAAGGTAAGTGATTTGATTCCTAGATCTTAAGGCAGACTTCAAGATAATAGTGTGACTAGTCATCTTGAAGATCAAGATATGATCTTGATGTTTTTATATGCATATATTAGATCAAACGACCCTGAATATATAGGCAAAGATATGATCTTGATGCATATTAGATAGATTAATATGTAATCTTTTAATTTCCGCAATGATAATAGTTATCAATTTTTAAAATATGCATACCTCGGAGACTATTTCTCCCTACAAATGGTATCATAGCCATGGTTTCGTTAATGATCTAATTTATTGCATGTAAATTAATATTCTCATTAATTATGTAATTATGGCTAAAACTTATCACAAGGCCATATGGTCACAAGTGGATTAAAAATCTGAATTACCCATTCAATGAGGTATTCTGTGACATATTGCCGTGCGATTGTTTTATCGTTGATGCTTTGTTTAAAGAAAATTTAAATTATGCTTTGGCATCAAAACATAGATTACACACACTCTCAAAATATATTTTATATTTGATACATATTGATGTTGTATAAAACCATAATATTTGCATGTTTAGTATAAAAACATAGATATGATATATGATGGCATGATGTCTATGTTATAAAACATACAAATATTTATGAGAGTTTTATTTGAATGTCAAATATTAGTTCATAATTTTTTTTAGATATGATCTAAATATAGGAATTATGAGTAGTAACATTATGCTTGATTGAAATATATGACATGTTAACATGAAATATATTTAATCATTTGGGTTAGCTAAATCGGGTCCATAAAGGGTTAGACTCTAAGGTTTAAATCAACTGGACTAAAAGAGTATTTGTTCAAATCTAATTAGATTAGGTTAAGAATGCTCTAAATCAAACAATAGTTGTAGTTGATCAAGTCCTTCTCTTTGATTAAACCAAATGAAAGTAGATTAGGCTCCGTGGTTGAGCATGAATCTATTAGATGGTCAAATCAGAATTGGTTAACCATATGATGTCAAGGTGGGATGGCAAGTTGCTCTAGGATCAACGATCGAATGGTTTTTAATTGGGAGCTACTCGTATTGATGCGTCTTTAACGAGTTAATGGCATATCCCTCCCATCGATCTCTCTCACCTGGTCATTGTGGTGAACCATTTATGATTCAGATCATTTACCTGATTCGGGTTGACCCATGCCTGTAAGGATATCAGTATGACTGATTTAGGTGCCACTTAACCTGACTTAATCTTGTTTCATTCTACCGATTTCATAGATTCAGTGGGAGAACTTGATTAGTCAATTTATCTTCATATTATTAAAATCCTCTAAAATTATTAGGTCCTTAAAATGAAATAGTTATATGATAACTAGATCATAGCCTCCCATTAAGGTGGGTGATAATGAGTCCGATGTCTTGATAATCATTGGAGGCACTCCATGCCTGGTGCTTGTCAACCATCGGAATTATCATTCATTATATGATAAGTCAGCGTAACTATTAAATAACAGTCAGGTGAGCCGAGCTTCACTCGGGCTTGGTTGTCTATTGATAGGTTACACTGATTATATCATTTAATGGTTGGACCTAACCAGAACTTTCAGTGGAGGCACTTCATGCCTGCTGAAGAGGTACATGGGGCAAAACTGAACACTAAGAATTGTTTGGGGAAACAATTGGTTTTGAACCTACTCTTAGATGCATATGGGTTAGCCAAGCTTCACTTGGGCCTGTATGTAGTTTATGTAGATCTTAGTGCCCGCTAAAGAATTAAGAATAATTCTTCGAATTGGGGTGTAGAGGCTGCCAATTTGAACAAAATAGTGGGAGAATCTTTAGACTAAAGTCCAAGTCTTTAGACTGAATCAATTTATATACTAATAAACTTTAGTTTTTCCTTATGCAGAACATGGCCACTAATTTATCATTAAGGTCCCTATTGGATAGTGACAAATTGAATGGTTCCAATTTCAATAGCTGGTTCAGAAAACTTAAGATCGTCCTTGAGCATGAGAGGATTCTATATATTCTGAATAATCCTGCACCAAAGATACCTGATGCAAACACCCAAAGTTCTGAGAGAGACACTTATCAGAAGTGGCTCAATGATAGAACTAGCGTGCGTTGTATCATGCTAGCAGCAATGAACGATGAATTCGGTCGCCGGTTCGAGAATGCTCAGCCAGAAGAAATCATTCAAGCGTTGAATGAATCTTTCGGCACACCCGACGATGTTGAAAGGCACAAGACTAGTTGTGCTATTTTCAATGCTCGAATGAGGGATGGATCTCCTGTCACTGATCATGTATTGTACATGATCGAGAAGATAGAACTCCTAAGCAAGCTCGGCTTTCCCTTACATGAGCAGTTGGAAAAAGATGCGATCCTGAATTCCTTCCGACCTTTCCTTACTCATTTTCGAATGACAAAGCCTGCAGTCAACTACCACGGTTTGTTGGGGTTGTTACAGAACTTTGAGAAGGATAACCAGCTCTCTAAGGGTTTGGTTAATGTGGTTGAAGGATCTAAGGTAGGGCGTAAACCCTTTGGGAAAGGGAAGAAGAAAAAGAATAATAAAAGGTGCAACATGCTAGGACATCTATAAGGGGTCAGATGCAGAAGAAGAAAGTTGATAAAAGTCAAGCTGAATGCTTTCACTGCAAGATGCAAGGGCACTGGAAGAGGAACTGTCCTCTTTACATTGCCACACTTGATCCAAACAGGCCAAAGAAGAAAAAGGAGCAAGATGTTGCTCAACAAGGTATTTATATGATAACACCTTGTAATTTTTCTATATATGATAATCAGACCTGGGTATTGGATACCGGGAGTCCTTTTAACATTTGCAATTCATTGCAGGGACTACAGGTCACCAGAAGATTTGAGGACAATGAAAGATTCCTTAATGTCGGCGATGGAAGATTAGTTCCAGTACTGGCATTAGGAGTTCTTGAAATAGTTTTCAATAGAAATGTCATTATACTAAATGATTGTCATTTTTGCCCAACGTTCTTATTGAACGTAATTTCTGTAGGCCTTCTGGCCAAAAATAATTATGAAATTTCAATAAAGGATGTTACTTTGAATATCATTATGAATGGAGTCACTGTAATGACTGGGCATTTATCTAATGGCATTTATATATTATCACAGCCTGTGAATGTAGTGTACAATCAAGTAAGCGCCCTAGAACAACTGATGTCACAGATATTTATCTTTGGCACCATCGGCTGGGTCATATCAACAAGAACAGATTAAACAGGTTAACTCAGGAGGGCATCCTTCGAGTTGATGATTGTGAATCATTAACTACCTGTGAATCATGTCTTCTTGGTAAAATGACCAAGTCATCTTTTACTGAAAAAGGTGAAAGAGCCAAAGAGCTATTGGGTCTAGTACATACTGATGTATGTGGACCAATGAGCACTTGTGCCAAAGGTGGATACTACTACTTCATTACTTTTACAGACGACCTTTCTAGGTTCGGTTATGTCTATCTTATGCGACATAAATCTGAATCGTTTGAAATGTTCAAACTATATCATAAAGAAGTAGAAAAACAAACAGGAAAATGTATTAAGACCCTTCGATCAGATCGAGGAGGCGAATACCTTTCCAATGAATTTGTGACATATTTAAAGGAGAATGGATTCTCTCCCAATGGACTCCTCCTGGAACACCGCAACATAACGGTGTGTCGGAAAGAAGGAATCGAACTCTGTTAGACATGGTTCGGTCCATGATGGGTTTTGCAAGCTTGCCAATATCATTTTGGGGATACGCATTAGAATCAGCTTGTCATATTCTTAATAAGGTTCCAAGTAAGTCTGTTTCTAAAACTCCACATGAGATGTGGTATGGACATAAACCGGTTATTACCTATCTGAGAGTCTGGGGGTGTCCGGCTTATGTGAAACGTGCAAAATCAGACAAACTTGAACCCAAATCTGACAAATATTTTTTCATCGGCTATCCGAAAGAAACAAAAGGATATTACTTCTACAATACTGAAGAACAAAAGTTGTTCATTAGTAATAGAGCAGTTTTTCTTGAAAAGGAGTTCCTTAGTGAAGGAACAAATAGCTCTAATGTTGAACTTGAGGAAGTTCATCAAGTAGAAGGAACAACACAAACCAGTGAACCCCTAGAATCTGAGTTGATTAGATCAAACTCAAAACCCATTTTAGATGCACCATTAAGGCGATCTGGTAGAGTACCACATCAACCGGACAGATACTTGGGTTTCTTGGTCCAGAACGATGATCCTGTTGAACTCGATGAGAACAACGAGGATCCGATCACCTATATGGATGCTATGCAAAGGACTGACTCTAATAAATGGCTTGATGCCATGAAATCCGAACTTGATTCCATGAAGGACAATAATGTATGGACATTAGTTGACCCACCCGAAGGGATAAAACCCATAGGGTGTAAATGGGTTTTCAAGAGGAAAAGAGGCGCAGACGGAAAGGTAGAGACCTATAAAGCACGTCTGGTTGCCAAGGGGTATCGTCAACGTTATGGTATTGACTATGACGAAACGTTTTCTCCTGTGGCAATGCTGAAATCCATTCGGATTATGCTAGCTATAGCAGCACACTTCGATTATGAGATTTGGCAGATGGATGTTAAAACCGCTTTTCTAAATGGTGATTTAGAAGAACAGGTGTATATGATACAGCCTGAAGGTTTTATATCTGAAGACGAGTCTAAAGTGTGCAGGCTACAGAAGTCTATTTATGGACTTAAGCAAGCATCAAGGAGTTGGAACATACGATTTGATAAAGTGATCAAATCTTATGGCTTTATTAAGAATAAAGAAGAACCTTGCATTTATAAATGGGCTAACGATTCTGTTATTGTATTTCTTGTATTATATGTGGATGATATTCTCTTAATCGGGAATGATATCCCTGCATTACAAGGAATAAAGACATGGTTATCATCACAATTCTCCATGAAAGATCTGGGAGAAGCATCATACATCCTAGGGATGAAGATCTATAGAGATAGATCTAAGAGGATGCTTGGTTTATCCCAATCTACGTACATTGACACAGTGCTAAAGAGGTTTAGCATGGAGAATTCCAAGAAAGGCTATCTTCCGATAGGCCATGGAATTCATCTTTCTAAGAAGGATTGTCCGACAACTCCTAATGAAAGAGAACGTATGAGTCGAATTCCATATGCTTCGGCAGTAGGATCGATTATGTACACCATGACATGTACAAGACCAGATGTGGCATACTCACTAGGAGTAGTGAGTAGATACCAATCTGATCCAGGAGAAAAATACTGGCAAGTTGTTAAGACAATCCTTAAGTATTTGAGAAATACTAAGGACCAGTGGTTAGTCTATGGAGAGTCTGATTTGAAACTTGTTGGATATACTGATTCCAGTTTTCAATCAGATCATGATGATAGCAAAAGTGTATCGGGTTTCGTGTTTATCCTAAATGGTGGAGCTGTTTGCTGGAAAAGTTCAAGCAACATACAGTGGCAGATTCGGTGTGCGAGGCAGAGTACATCGCTGCATCAGATGCTGCGAAAGAAGCTGTGTGGCTGCGAAAGTTCATCTCCGAGCTTGGAGTGACACCTTCCATAGATGAACCAGTCCTGTTATACAGTGACAGCACTGGTGCCATAGCTCAAGCAAAGGAACCACGAGCACATCAGCGCACCAAGCACATACTGCGCCGGTTTCATCTTATTCGAGAGATAGTAGACCGAGGTGACATAAATCTTCAGAAGATTGATGGAAAGGAAAACCTAGGTGACCCATTTACTAAAGCACTCAGCATCAAGGAGTTTGACAACTATAAGTTGAAGATGGGTATTAGATACTGTAATGAGTGGCTTTAGGCTAAGTGGGAGTTTGTTGGGAATTGTATCCTAAAGCCAATCATTTGATGATTGTGCTGATGTAAATTGTATATAAATTGATATATTAATAAAAGTTATTTGGCAGTTTATTCATTACAAGAACATCTTCTTAATACTCCTGAAAGTAATGAAGCCCTTAGGATCTTCCTCACGATAAAGGAGGATTTATCTTAGAAGGTCCTTAAAAGAGTTCGCGACCAAATGATATACTATGACAGGGCCATAGTACTATCAATTATAGGACGTTGTATATCATATTTGTTGGTTATCCTCTTAACCAAGGAGTGTAGAGACACTGGTATGACATACAGGTGAAAGTGTAGGAGTACATTTCACCGAACGTGACTCATTTCCGGATACTCTGCTGTCAAGAGTTAATCCGAGAAGATATAGGTATAAGTATCCTTCAGACCTGAAGATCACAACCAGTGGCTTACAAGCAACTCATTGTACTTAGGTGCCGGACCACCTGGATTTCTAATCCAGCTACGAAAGGTTACTGGGTGCAGTCAAGTACTTGTGGTAGTCAGTTGTGGATCAAGATGGAATTTGACCTATCCCATTAAAAGGAGAAATGCTTGTGTTTCAATTTAGCAAGACCTTGGCCAAGGCACTTCATGTGAAAGTCACATGATCACTAAAGTTGAAATCACTTTATGGATTTGCTATTTAGAGTTGACAGGCTCTTAAGCCATCCTTAGCATTTGTGGTCAAGAGGATGAATTATACGGTAACTGTTTCTTAGGGTTCTTGGAGTTTGCTCGGCAACTCTTCGACCTATCCGGATGTCGGGTTCCATTGCTAGATGGGCACATCGATTAGTATAGAAAGTTGTTTCTATGCTACCGGCTTAGGTTCGAACCTAGAGAGTCACACGCATAGAAGTTTCCTAGGATGATCTATTTGCTGATCAACGATTGAGAATCGTATATGATTTAATTAATCAATTTGATTGATTGAATTATCTCAATTGGGTTAAGTACAATTGAATAAGATTCAATTTGGTTTAAGTCTATTAGAAGGACAAGTCAATTTCAAATATTGATTTGAAATTAGACTTGATTTGAATTTAAATAGATTCAGGACTAGCCAAATTTGATTTGGGCTTGGACCATGATCTATGTGGGTTAAGTCAAATAAATTCAGATCAGAACCCAAACCTCTCGAATATGGATCTCATATGATGAGATGGCTAAAATCTCATCTCATGAGATAGAATTTAATGCATGACATTTATTTACCGAACGTCGAATTTATCCCTCGTCTCTTTGGTTTTCTCCGAACGAAGGAACTAAACCAAACGCTACGACTCCTTGGTTTTCTCTGAATGTCGGAATTAAACCAAGCGCCGCGCCTTCGGCGTCTCTTCACTTTTGCCAAACGACGATTCTTAAATGTCAGAATTAAATGTCAAGGCTAAATCGAGACTATAAATAGAGGGCATTCCCTCACCAGAGAACACAGAACAAAAAATAGAACAATAATACATGATTTGTCGTGATTGTAATTCTAAATTATCGTGGATTGTAATTCTAAAATGTTAGAATAGAAAATCCTGGTGATTCTGGTGTTAGCGGAAGCCTGGTGGATCTTGAAGGAAGATTCAAGTGAGAGGATTCAAGATCAGCAAAGCTATTTTTCCGTGAGCTAGCACTCCCAGAAATCTGATCATTCGGGGCTTCGCGTGGACGATACTAGAGGCCGAACGATTGAACGGCTGCAGAGCAATAAGGATTTACCTACTGTTCTTAAGGTAAGTGATTTGATCCCTAGATCTTAAGGCAGGCTTCAAGATAATAGTGTGACTAGTTATCTTGAAGATCAAGATATGATCTTGATGTTTTTATATGCATATTTTAGATCAAACGACTCTGAATATATCGGCAAAGATATGATCTTGATGCATATTAGATAGATTAATATGTAATCTTTTAATTTCTACAATGATAATAGTTATCAATTTTTAAAAATATGCATGCCTCGGAGACTATTTCTCCCTATACTTTCTTCCGAGGTGCTCTTTAACTCTGAGTGTTGCGCATGTTGATAATGCCATGGCCGAACCGTTGTATCAGGTTGAACAATGTTGAGATGTGCCTTCGAGGTATAAGCCGGCCGCGTAGGAGGTTACTTAAGATGCCATGAGCTGTCGCAGGCCGTTTAAAAGGAAAATTTGTCTGTGTTCGAATATTCTAAGGACTTAGAACGACCCGAGGGCAACATAGCACCGAGATCGGCTTGAAAACATCGGGAGCCAAGTGGGGCTTGACCGGGGAAGGTCTAGGCCAACTCGGCCTGACCTTGGAGATGTCGAGGCTGAGTGGGACCGACCAGGGGTGGTCGGGGCCGACTCGGCAGACTTTGAGACCGTGAGGGTCGGTGAGCTCTTTTAGAACCACCTCGGGGGTTTGTGTGCCGCCCGAGGGGTGACTCAGCGAGTACAGAGCTTTTAGGGTCTTAACTGCCTTGGGGGAACCTCCGTGCTGGGGCCGAGTGGTGTCCCATAGGCCGCGATGCCGACGGGCTCCTTTAGAACCATCTCGGGGGTTTGTGTGCCGCCCAAGGGGCGACTCGACCGAGTACGAAGCCTTTAGGGTCTTAACCGACTCGGGGGCACCTCCGTACCGGGGCCGAGTGGTGTCCCGTAGGTAGCGATGCCGGTGAGCTCATTTAGAACCACCTCGGAGGTTTGTGTACTGCCCGAGGGGCGACTCGATCGGGTACGGAGCCTTTAGGGTCTTAACCGCCTCAGGGACACCTCCATGCCGAGGCCGAGTGGTGTCCCATAGGCTGCGATGCCGATGAGCTCCTTTAGAACCACCTCGAGGGTTTGTGTGCTGCCCAAGGGGCGACTCGGCAGGTACAAAGATTTTAGGGTCTTAACCGCCTCGGGGGCACCTCCGCGCTGGGGCTGAGTGGTATCCCATAGGCCGCGATGCCGGCAAACTCCTTTAGAACCACCTCAAGGGTTTGTGTGCCACCCGAGGGGCGACTCGGCGGGTACAGAGCCTTTAGGGTCTTAATCGCCTTGGGGGCATCTCCGTGTCAGGGCTGAGTGGTGTCCCGTAGGCCGTGATGCCGGTGAGCTCCTTTAGAACCACCTCGAGGGTTTGTGTGCCACTCGAGGGGCGACTTAGCGGGTATAGAGCCTTTAGGGTCTTAACCGCCTTGGGGGCACCTCCGTGCTGGGACCGAGTGGTGTCCCGTAGGCCGCGATGCCGGCGAGCTCCTTTAGAACCACCTCGGGGGTTTGTGTGCCGCCCGGGGGGTGACTCGATGGGTACGGAGCATATACGGTCTTAACCGACTCGGGGGCACCTTCGTGCCAGGGCCGAGTGGTGTCACATAGGCCGCGATGCCGACGAGCTCCTTTAGAACCACCTCGGGGGTTTGTGTGCCGCCCGAGGGGCGACTCGACCGGGTATGGAGCCTTTAGGGTCTTAACCGACTCGGGGGCACCTCCGTGCCGGGGCCGAGTGGTGTCCCGTAGGCTGCGATGCCGGTGAGCTCCTTTTGCGAGATCTGGTCCTTGAATGCAAGGGAGAGCAGGCTATGGCGCTGGAAGGGACCTTTTTATTACTCATGCTCTGGGGGATACATCATTGATAATATTGGCAGAGGTTATCTGCGTTCCAGGTACGCGAAATGGGTTGTCCATTAAGCTCTTCTAGTCTGTATGCCCCCCAGTGGAGTGTCTCGGCGATATGATAAGGACCCTCCTAGTTGGGGGACAGTTTGCCCCCTTCGTAGGCTTAGATACCTCAGCCTTTCTTAAAACCAGATCTCCATGGCGAAAGACCCTGGGACGAACTTGGGCATTGTAGTACTTGGCTGCCCGCTGACGGAAAGTCGCCATACGCAGCCTTGCCCGGTCATGTGCTTCGTCGATAAAGTCCAGGTTGGCTCGTATCAATGTGGAATTGTCTTCCTCGTTGAAGGACTCCATGCGCGGACTGGGTAGTCCGATCTCAACAGGGATGACGACTTCAGATCCGAAGACGAGACTGAAGGGAGTCTTGCCCGTCGGGGCTCTGGGGGTCGTGTGGTAAGCCCATATCACACTGGGGAGCTCCTCCACCCATCGACCCTTTGATCCATCTCGCCGAGTCCTGAGCCCTCTGAGAATGGTGCGGTTCATGACCTCGGCCTCCCCGTTGGTCTGGGGGTGGCCGACAGAGGTAAATCGATGGTGAATACCCAGCTCACCGCAGAAAGTCCTGAATGCATCATTGTTGAACTGGCGGCCGTTGTCCGTGACGAGAGTGTGAGGTAGGCCAAAGCGGCATATGACCAACTTCCAAAAGAAGGCTTTAACTTTGCTCTCGGTAATCTTAGCCAGCGCCTCGACCTCGACCCACTTGGTGAAGTAGTCGATGGCGACTAGTAAGAATCTCCGCAGTCCCGAGGCTGGGGGGAATGGCCCAAGGATGTCCATTCCCCACTGAGCGAAGGACCAAGGGGCTGAAAGCGGACTTAGCGGGGTAGACGGCTGATGCTGGATGTGGGCGTGGCGCTGACAACCATCGCACTTCTAAACTAGTTTGGCAGTGTCATCCCTCATGGTGAGCCAGAAGTATCCCTGCTAAAGGGCCTTCTGGGCCAGGGACCTGCCCCCAGGTGATTTCCGTAGATGCCTTCATGGATTTCTCTAAGGATGTAGTCAGCATCGGCAGGTCCTACACATCTGAGCAGGGGGAAGGAGAATGACCTCCTGTATAGACGTCCGTCTAGGAGGATGAATTTGGAAGCCCTCCACTTGAGCAGCTTGGCCTCATTGCGGTCATCGGGGAGGGTGCCATCAGTGAGATAGCAGACGTAGGCATCCATCCATGTAGGCTCTTGGTTGAGCGGGAGGACTTCCTCGCTATCCTCTATGCTGGGCCTTTCTAAATATTTAATGTAGGCATCCCTTGCGATGCCATCGGCTGTGGTAGCCATGCGGGAAAGAATGTCAACCTTGGCGTTCTCACTCCTGGGAATGTAACTGATGCTGAAATAAGCTAACAGAGAGACCAAGAGCCGAACCTTGCCCAGGTATTGTGTCATAACAGGGTCACGCGCCTCGTACTCTCCGTTGATTTGTTCGGAGATGAGCTTCGAGTCAGTAAAAGCTCTGAGTCGTCTTATTCTGAACTCCTGGACTAGCCTTAATCCTACCAGCAGGGCCTCGTACTCGGCTTGGTTATTGATGGCTTTGAATAGAAACCGTAGGGCGCATTCTGCTCTCTCTCCACCCGGTCCGGTGAGAATGAGACCGGCACCGCTTCCCTGAGAGTTTGACGCGCCGTCTACATGGAGGATCCAGGTTTCTCCATCATTGCTCGGCTCAGGCTCGTGCCGCTCCACGGAAACCTCCCTGGTCTCCTCATCTGCCTAAGTGCACTCGACTAGGAAATCGGCCAGGACTTGGGACTTCAAGGCCGGCCGCGCTTGGAAGGAGAGGTCAAATTCTCCTAGCTTGATGGCCCACTTGGCGAGTCGGCCTGAGGTGTCTGGACGGGCCAGGATGGCTCGGAGGGGCTGGTCCGTGAGCACCACAATGGGATGGGCTTGAAAATAAGGGCGGAGACGCCAAGCGGAGATGATCAGGGCGAAGATGATTTTTTCTGTCTTGGAGTACCTGACTTCTGCATCGTGGAGCACCTTGCTCACGTAATTTACGGGCCTCTGGGTTCCATCAGCATCGAGACACACCAAGACTGAGCTAACGGCTTTGGAGAGGCGGTGAGGTAAAGGAAAAGACTCTCCCCGTCCCTTGGCTTGGATAGGAGCGGAGGAGAAGACAGAAACACCTTCAGGCCATCGAAGGCTTTCTGGCAATCATTCGTCTACTCGAAGCTGTTTACTTTCCGCAAGGCCTTGAAGAAGGGCTAGCATCTCTCGGCTGATTTGGAGAGGAAACGACTTAAAGCCGCCACCCTCCCCGTTAGTTGTTGTACTTCCTTCTTGCTGGATGATGGTCTCATGTCGAGAATGGCGCTGATTTTCTCTGGGTTCACCTCGATCCCCGCTGAGTCACCATAAAACCCAGGAACTTTCCCGCCGTGACTCCGAAGGCACATTTCTTGGGATTCAGCTTGACCTGGAAGCGGCAGAGGTTGTTGAAAGTTTCCTCTAGATCGGAGACATGATCAGAAGTGCGGATGCTCTTGGTCAGCATGTCATCCACGTAGACTTCCATGTTCCGACCTAGCTGATCCTGAAACACTCTGTTCATCAATCTTTGATAGGTCGCCCCCGCATTCTTAAGGCCGAAAGGCATTACTTTGTAGCAATAAATCCCCTTTTCTGTCATGAAGGATGTGTGCTCTTCGTCGCTGGGGTCCATCCTTATTTGATTATATCTAGAGAAGGCATCCATGAAGCTGAGGAGCTCGTGGCTGGAGGTGAAATCTACCAGCTGGTCTATCCTTAGCAGGGGAAACTGTCTTTTAGACACGCCTTGTTGAGGTCGGTGAAGTCGATGCAAATTCTCCAGTTCCTGTTTGCCTTTCTCACCATGACCACATTGGCCAACAAGCTAGGGTAATACGCCTCTCGGATGTGGCCGGCACTGAGCAGTTTGTTAACCTCCTCATCGATGGCCTTTTGCCGCTCGGAAGCAAAGCTCCTCTTCCTCTGGCAAATTGGACGGTGCTTCGGATCGATGTTGAGCTTGTGGGTGATTACTTATGGAGGGATGCCGTGCATGTCAGACGCTGACCAAGCGAAAACGCCTGAGTTGGCCCGTAGGAAGGTTAGGAGGCGATTGCGATCCTCCGGGGGAGGAGTCCACCGATGCGCACGGTCTTCGCCGGATCATCCCCAAGGGGAAAGGTCAGGAGGTGCTCGGCCAGCTCCCCTCTCCTGTCGGACTCCCTGGGGTCAGGTGCTTCTGGGACCGGCTCGGCCTCCAAGGGGCTTGACGCCGTGTGATAGCAGGGCAGAACTGAGCCGATCTCGCCTTTCATCTCCCCAACACCTCCGCTAGTAGAGAACTACACCAGCAAGCGTCGGGTGGAGATAATCTTATCCAATAGATTTAAGTTTGGGTGCCCGAGAATGGCGTTGTATGCCAAGGGAACCCGCACAACCAAGAACTTCATGATCACTATGCTTTGGCATGGCGGTGTTCCGGCTGTCACAGGCAAAGATATCTCGCCCTCAACCCTTACCAAATCCCCGGTGAATCCGACCAAAGGGGTTGCTATAGGTTGAAGAGAGTCTAGAGATAATCCCATCCGAACAAAAGCGTCATAAGTGAGGATGTCAGCTGAGCTGCCACTATCAACCAATATCCTTTTTACAGGGTGCTTGGCGATCGTCATAGAGACGACGATGCCTTCATTGTTTACATTCTCAAAATTCACCGATCCCCCCCGAGAACTACATTACCCGGCGCATCTTCCCCTCTTGGCCGCTTGGATGAGGAAGCCGCTCCCCAAGACACCATCCCAACCGTTTGCTCCGTGGGGGTGTTTTCGATAATGGCCTGAGCAGGCGGGGGTCCCATGAGTGCCGACAGTGGTTGTGGCGCCTTCTTGACATATTTGTCGAGGTAGCCCCGCTGGATGAGCTCCTCAATGGCATGCTTTAAGCTGAAGTAGCTATCGGTGTCGTGCCCGTAATCTCGATGGAATCGGCAATAACGGCTCTTGTCACGGGGAGGATTCATAGGAGGAGGGCGCTGGAGATAAGGCTCACCCTCGATTTCATCAGGATGTGAGATCGAGGGGCGAGGAGAGGCGTGAGCTTGCTCTTGTCGAAAACGGGGCTTCGATGCCTGTTGTCGGATCGGCGAGGCGGATCAGGCCACCGGTGGTGAGAAGGCCCGCTCGGCTCGGGGTGAGCATGTTTGTGGCTAGAGCTCCTTGAGGATTCTCGGTAGGTAAGGTCGGCTTCATCCGCGCGGATGTACTTCTGGGCCCGGAGGAGAAGGTCGGAATAGGAACTTGGGGGCTTCTTGTCCGGGAAGAAGGTGAAACAGGACGGGAGGAGCCCTCGCTTCAACGCCAGCACCGCCACTGCATCGTCCAGATGGTAGACTTCAAGGGTGGCGGTTTTGAACCGGGACACAAAGTCCCAGCGACTCTCCCTCCTTCTGGCGCACGGAGAAGAGGCTGTCCGCGACCCTCGGGATTCACCCGCATGCATCAAAATGTGCTTGAAAGGCCTTTTCCAACTCCCGAAAGGAGTCGATGCTGTGGGGGGACAGGGGTGAGTGCCAAGCATGAGCAGCTTTTCGTAGAGTAGCAGGGAAATCCTTGCAAAGAAGGGCATCTGACGCACCCTGAACTTGCATCATGGATTTGTAGCTCTCGAGGTGGTCGAGAGGATCCGTCGTACCATCGTACAGATCTATCTAGGGGAATCAGAATCTTGAGGGGATGGGCTCTTCCAGTATCTGACAAGTATAAGGAGGATGGGTGTCATATTCCTCCTCCGGTTGGTTGTTGATCTTCTTGACGAGCTCGTCTAAACGCCGGTTGTACTCGTCCAGGCGCTCCTCCGCCTGGCGGCTGACCGTCGGAGCCCTTCGAGGCGGCTCGGAGGATGAAGAAGAGGAAGACGAAGAAGAAGGAGAAGGACGCGAAAGATGGGATTTCCGCTTTGGTTCCCCCTGGCGGTGCGGCTCTGGAGGAAACTTGCTCAGGCCACAATCTGGAGATCGCGGCCGCTTGAGGGACTCACGGCGAGGCTTCCTTGGAGAAGTCCGGCGACGACTAGCCTCTCGCTAAGGAGAACCTCCCCTTGCAGACTATTGACTGGCAGGGGGAGCGGTCTGATGCTGGGTGGCCACGGACTGCTGCTGCTGAAGTCCGTGGACCATGGCGGTGAGGGTCCGGACTTGCTGAGTGAGAGTTGCCAGCTGCTCCGCAGCCGGGGCAGCCGCCTTCGGTTGAGGGTAAGCAATAGGAGGATCAGCGGTAGGGAGGTTGGTCTCCTGCTGCCTAGTTGGGGGAAGATGCCCCCCAGGGTGACTGACTGAAGCATCCTGAGCTCATGTCATCACCATTGTTGGGAGAGGGAGAGAAAAGAGAAGTATACTGTAGGGTTTGGCATTCTTTGCTTTTTTCCCCTACCTGGCGCGCCAATCTGATGACGCCTGATCACTGGTCTTGAACGTCAGGAGAAGAGAGCTGCTTAATCCATGGTCCCACGCCTGATCGGATGGCCTGCAAAAAGTCCCAAGACCGGAGGGGTGCTCCGGTGGGGACCCTCCGACGCTCAAGTCAGTAACCGGGGTCACAGCTGAGGGAGAGCTCAGACGAGCTCTGGGAAGAAAAATGAGTCCTTAGAAAGAGGGGAATCCCTCTCTGGGTATCAGGGTAGCGAGCGTATGAGTTTGCTTACCTTGTTCCTGAGTGGACTTACCTTTTTATAGAGGGTTGACACCTGCACAACCACGTGGAGTTCCGTAAGAAAGGAATGTCCGCGGGGTTCGTGGGGTTGCATAAATTTGGGCTGATTGGTGGGTCCTATCCCATCGGAGAGAGGAAAACGATGGTTGGTGAGCTACGTCCCATCAGTCAGTGGGGCTAACAGGTAGTTAGGTCATGTCCCATCAGCGGCGTGGCCAATGGATAGTTGGGCTTGGGTATGTCAGGTGGCGCGGGTCAGGAGGATGGCAGCGTGAACAGCCAGGACTGTTCTGGGGCCGACTTGGGACAGCCTTGACCCTCCTGAGGGCACCGAGACTGAGCAGGGCCATCTCGGCCGACTCGAAGATGCCGGGGCCGAGCAGGGCCGACCAGGAAAGGTTGGGGCCGACTTGGCCGACTTGGAGATGCCGGGGCCGAGCGGGGCCGACTAGGGAAGGTCGGGGCCGACTTGGCCGACTTAGAGACGCCAGGGCCGACCAGAGAAGGTTGGGGCTGACTTGGCGGACTTGGAGATGCCGGGGCCGAGCGGGGCCGACCAGAGAAGGTCGGGGCCGACTTGGCCGACTTGGAGATACCGGGGTCGAGCGGGGCCGACCAGGGAAGGTCGGGGCCGACTTGGCCGACTTGGAGACGCCAGGGCCAAGCGAGGCCAACCAGGGAAGGTCGGGGCTGACTTTGCCAACTTGGAGATGCCGAGGCCGAGCGGGGCCGACCAGGGAAGGTCGGGACCGACTTGGCCAACTTGGAGATGCCGGGACCAAGCGAGGCCGACCAGGGAAGGTCGGGGCCGACTTGGCCGACTTGGAGATGCCGGGGCCGAGCGGAGCCAACCAGGGAAGGTCGGGGCCGACTTAAGATTTTGATTTTGCCATAATTACCCTCGTGGCTACATCAGCCACATCATGTTACATGAAGATGAGTTAAAAGAGTAGTTGCTATATTATTATGAACTCATGCATGCAGTTCCCTCCACTTGTTGGAGTTCAGATATCCCGGCATGGTAAAACTCACCTGAATTCAAAGTAGGATTGCATACTGTCACATCCTAGCATTTTTCTCTCTTCACATATTTTGTCGATGCAAGTAGACAAATTCTTCAACCTCATAATTAGTAAATAGCTCAAGCATTGTTTTTGAGAATGGACAACTGATGAGGGGATGATAATGTTGGAAATTAAATCTGAACCTTTTAGTGAAGACCATCATCATGAAGCCCAAGAATCATTCATGTTCAATAATCAAGAATTAATAAACATAAACAAAAGCGTACATGAATCCATATTGCTTGATTGCTCTTCAGAGTCCTGCGGTTGGCCTTCCAGATCAACATGTACTCCCAGAGAGCCCTTTTGAATTTTCTTTAGGCTATTCTTTTTAATGATAGGATTCAGTGAAGAAGGTCGTACGTGCGATCCAGGAACCATAACCTTTATATATAGATAATTTTATCATTATCTTTTGATATTTCTATTTTTGACCATCATAAAAATAGAAATAACTCCTTAGGTCTCTACACATTAAACGGCCACACCTTATCAGATACATTAAAGCCCAAATTACTGAAACCTTAGCTGATCACTTTTAATTGGGCTTAACCTTATTTGATAGTCCGCAATACATAATTATTTTACATATAAGCCCAATGTTGGATTAAAAATCCAACAATCTCCCACTGGGCTATATGTGTAACCTTATAATTATGTTTTGCAAAAAAAATAACTGAATGAGCTCAATTGTACTGTCATTACCAAAATGTATCTATAATCAATCCGGTCCATCAATCATACCAACATAGGATCAAAGCGGCCTTTGCTATATCTATCATAACTCGATTTATCAATGGTCACGTATGTTGATACAACTGAATGACATGAATCATGATGTGGATGTATAGTATGGAAATTACATGTAATGTGATCTTAACATGCCTATTTCTAACTGGTCCTTCTTAAACTTGAGTGAGATCAAAACTTTAATATGATTGTACAGAGTGTACTGAACTGAATAAAATATTTATTTCTGATCAGAAAATATCCAAACACATAAGTGTGCACAAACCAAATATAAAGAATAAAATAGAAGCAATACAAACTCTCACTAAATTTAAGCATCATTATGCTCTATAACACCCATGTGAGCAATATGCTCATGAAAGACCTTGGACGACACACCCTTTGTAAGGGAATCTGCAACCATGAAGTTTGTTCCTATATGCTCTATAGAAATCTGACCACTATGTACTCTTTCCTTTACAACCAGGAACTTGATGTTAATATGCTTTGACTTGATCGAGCTCCTATTATTGTTGGAATACAATACGGCTAACTTGTTGTCACAAAATAAATTTAGCGATCTTTCAATTCCTTCCAATATGTGCAGCCCAGTGATAAAAATTTTCAACCATATCCCATGATTGGATGCTCATAACATGCTATAAATTCTGCTGCCATAGTAGAAGAAACTATGAGTGTCTATTTTGCACTTCTCCAAGAAATAGCCCCACCACCTAACATATATACATAGCCTGAAGTGGATCTTTTACTATCTTGGCATCCCGTAAAGTCGGAGTCAGAATACCCAATGATCTCAAAATGATCTGATCTCTTATATGTGAGCATATAATCTTTTGTTCTTTCCAGATATCTCATAACCCTTTTGGCAGCTTTCCAGTGATCCATTCTTGTGTTGCTTAAATATCTGCCTAACACTCCAATAATGTACACAATATCCGGACGCGTACAAACTTGAGCATATATTAAACTCCCCAAAGCATAAGGAATCTTTTGCATCTCTTCAACTTCGAGGTATCCTTTTGGGCACTGATTAATACTGAATTTATCTCCTTTAGCGATAGGGGTATCACTTGATTTGCAATTTTGCATGCCAAATCTCTTAAGTACTTTATCGATATAGCCCCTTTATGATAATCCAAGGATACCCTAAGAACAATCTCGATGTATCTGGATTCTCAATACAAATGAGGCGTCACCAAGATCTTTTATATGAAAATTGCTTGATAGAAATCTCTTGGTTTCGTGCAACATGCCTATATCATTTGTGGCAAGCAAAATGTCATCCACATACAAAACCAGAAAAATGTATTTACTCCCAGTGAACTTGTGATACACACAATTATCAACTACATTCATTTCAAAATTAAATGAGAGAATTACTTGATGAAATTTGTGGTACCATTGACGAGAAGCTTGCTTTAACCCATAAATAGATTTTATCAATTTGCGAACCATTTTCTTTGGGTCTCCTGACACAAAGTTTTTTGGTTGCACTATATAAATTGTCTCATCAATGTCTCCATTGAGAAACGCTATCTTGACATCCATTTGATGAAGTTCCATATCATACTATGTAACAAGAGCCATGATTGTCCTAAAAGAGTCCTTCGATAAAACTGGAGAGAATGTCTCTTTAAAGTCAATCCCTTCCTTTTGAGTATAGCCTTTAGCCACAAGACGAGCTTTATACCTTTCTACATTACCCTTTGAATCTCGTTTGGTCTTAAAAATCCATTTGCAACCAATGGGTTTCACACCTTCTGGTAATGGGACAAGTTCCCAAACTTTATTATCTTGCATAGACTTATACTCTTCTTTCATTGCTTCAATCCACTTTTCTGAATTAGAACCTTATATGGCTTGAAGGAAGTTGACAGGATCATCTTCCATCACGCCATTATTTTCTCATGTTCCTGAAGAAACACTATATAGTCATCTGGAATAGCATTCTTTCTTTCTCTAGTGGATCGCCGTAAAGGCACTTGTTTTTGAAGCACTTGTTCTTGAGGTTGTTGAGTTTGTACCTCTGAGGGTTGAACAATAATTTTTTGTTGTTCTGGAATTGTAACTTGATCATTATCAAAAGCAATTAAAGGAATAGGAACTAGCTGCTCTTCAACAAGAGTAGTAGGTTTCAATTCCTCCTCAAAGACAAAGTCTCTAACTTTATTTCTCCCTCCAAACTCAATATTCTCAAAGAATGTTGCAGTTCCCGTCTCAAAAATTATCCTTGATTTGGGATCATAAAACTTGTAACCTCTGGATCACTCAGAATACCCAACAAAATGGCTACTCACTATCCTGGAGTCCAATTTCTTTTCATGTGGCCTATAAGGCCTTGCTTCAGCTGAACATCCCCAAACATGAAAATGCTTTAGACTAGGATTTCGTCCTATCCAAAGCTCATAAGGTGTTTTGACAGCTGCTTTAGTTGGTACTCTGTTCAGAATATAGGCTGCTGTCTTTAGAGCCTCTCCCCAGAGTGACTCTGGTAAAATAGAATGACAAATCATACTCCTTACCATATCCTTAAGAGTCTTGTTTCGTCTTTCAGCTACACAATTCATGCTAGATGTTCCTGGCATGGTATACTGTGGAATGATTCCACACTCCTCTAGGTATCTGGCAAATGATCCTGGATGTTGTTCACCTGATTCGTCATATCTATCGTAATATTCACCACCACGATCATATCTGACTCCTTTAATCCTTTTGTTGAGTTGAAGCTCAACTTTAGCTTTAAATGATTTGAACATGTTCAAAACTTGGGACTTTTCATGAATAAGAAATAGATATGCATATCTTGAATAATTATCTATGAATGCTACAAAATATTGTTGACCATTCCAAGAATGTGTAGAAAATGGTCCACAAATATTCGTATGTATCAACTCCAATACTTTCATAGTTTTATATGCACCTAATTTCTTTGTTTTGGTCTGTTTGCCCTTAATGCAATCAACACAGACATTAAAGTCTGTAAAATCAAGAGAATCCAAAATTTCATCTGACATAAGTTGTTCAACTCTATTTCTAGATGTGACCTAATCGCTTATGCCATAATGTTTCTGAATTTTCATTACAAATTTTACGCTTAGTACCTGTTGATTCCATATTCAAGGTTTCATTATAAGAAGCAACAGTACCAAGCAAATATAGATTGTCATACACATAAGAGAACCAGTTCCAATAATATTTGAATTTAATGAAAGACTAAGCTGACTATTTCCAAATGAATAATAATATCCTAATTTATCCAAAGCTGAAATAGAAACCAAATTCCATCTAAATGACGGCACTATAAAAGTGTCTTTCAAATCCAAATAATAACCATAACTTAATAACAATCTAAAATGCCGAATTGCCTCCATATCTACTGACTTTCCATCTCCCGCATAAATGCATCTCAAGATACCCAGTGCAACATTAATATCAAGTCTTTGGACAGTAATATTAACTGCTAGTGGTACTTTTGTTGTAATAATCAAATACTAACAATAATATATGTCAAATAATAAATCTATCTTTGGATCGACTTATTACTCACATGTAAATCCTTATAATCGTTACGTGTTTTTACGTGTTTACCATCACACATATGTGTAGTTCGGCCAAGCATTAACCTTCCTTTGGGCTGATTAATACCTGCATAAAATATACACATACACAACATCCAACATCCTTCATGAACCATCTACACAAGAGAGGTCACTTTGGTGATATCTTGTTTCAATTAGTTCAATTTCGAACGATGAACAAATTTATTAGGCATAAAAATACTATTAATTTGAATTTGATTAAACTTTTTTTAAAAAATAACGATATGTTATTTTGTGGTTCCAACTCAATCTTTATAATAGAAAATATAATTTATCCTAATGGATAAAACTTTACTTTATGAAACCAATTAAACCATATAGAAGGAGGTTGCTTATGCTCACAAAATCAGATCAGTTGAAATGATCCATGAAGCCATTCCATAAATAAATAAATAAATATAATTCCATGTGAGACGTAGAAGAGCTGGAAGCCCAAAAATACGGAAACAATTCCCATTCAGGAAGCCCCCTTTAAAAATCCCATGCATTAAATGCCATTATCCTTTCACACAACTCCAACCCCACTCTGTTGTCCCCACATGAAGCCTCTTGATGGGGGAGAAGATGGGAAAGCCATATTATTTTTAATTTTGTACTAGTCAAATACCAGCGGAAGATTTCAAGAGCGGCTGCTATTGCATGTGGGAAAAGACTCCCAACGCCCCAATGTTAAGGCTGATGGATTTCACCAGCTAGATTCCCAGCGAAAAAAATGAAACTCCATGCAACGCCCTCTAATGGCCAACTAGAACGCAATGCGTTCAATTTAGCAAAGGAATTCCCACAGCACCGTTCAACGAAACTAATTTCCAGCTGTTTATTTCTGCTAGAATTCCACACAACTCTCCTTTGAAGTTCACAAAACTAATTTTCAGCCCATGGAACTGGTTTCAGCGGTGGAGGGGAGTTCCATGTAAAGCCTTCGGTAAAAAATGGGAAAGGCATTTATTATTATTATTATTATTATTATTATTATTATTACAACTTCCTCCACATAAATCTTGGCATGTGAGCATAAAACCCCAAAATTAACTAACCGCCCATGATTTCATGAGGGGAAGTCTCTGACAGCAATTTTTCATGAAATAAATTTCACTTTTGGAGTTTCATCAGACTGAGCGTTAATAATAATAATAATAATAAATTCTTTCTAACGAAGCAGACATAATAGGAAAATTTTTTTAAATGATTCCCTTTGAAAAAAAATGAGATAACAAGTTAAAAATACACCTCAACGTGTACACCCTTTATTTAAAAATACGCTGACCAACTAAAATAAAGTTTATCCATAATTAAATTATTTTTTATTTAAAATTAAATTAAATATGTTTTAATTTTATCCATAAGTAAGCTTTATCTTATCAGATGAAAGATCTCATCTTCGGATCACGTGTGATTGATTTCACGATGCAATGAATATCGGTCTTAACATCACGATGCAGCAAATAACGCTCTTGACATCAAAATTCATGATTATCAAACCATAAGTAAAATAAAGTTTTGATACGCTATGACCTTTGTTTTATTTAAAAATTGAATCTATAGATATTAAGAAAATATCAATGGCATCAAAATAAATTTATAATAAACTAATAAGTATTTGTCTCACGGTTATTGAATTAAAATCAAAGAATACATATGCACAAATACAAACATCAATGCATATAAACAAAAAATTTCTCAACAATTCAACATGAATATGGGCTCTGATACCAATTATTAGAAATTAAATTCGAACCTTTTGGTGAAGATCATCACCATGAAGCCCAAGAATCATTCAATCATCAAGAATTAATAAACATAAATGGAAGCGTACCTGAATCCATATTGCTTAATTAATGCTCTCCAGATCCTGCGGTTGGCCTTCTAGATCAACACAGTCCTACGGTTGGCCTTCCAGATCAATACGTACTCCTAGAGAGCCATTTTAAATTTTCTCTAGACTATTCTTTCTGATTATTGGATTCAAAGAAGAAAGTCGTACGTGCCGCCATCCAGGGACCATAACCGCTATATATAGATAATTTCATCATTATCTTTTGGTATTTCCCCATCATAAAAATAGAAATAACTACTTAGGTCTCTATATATTAAAGGACCTTATTAGATACATTAAAGCTCAAATTAATGAAACCTTATCTGATCACTTTTAATTGGGCTTAACCTTATTTAACAGTCCGCAATACATAATTATTTCACATATAAGTCCTGATGGCGCCAAGTCACCTTTCTCAAACGCTGGGAAAGACGGACGTCCTTCTCCTCGAAGTCCTGCAAGAGAAGTCCCCAAAGACCGGTGGCGCCGGTGGGGACCCTTCGACGATCAAGTTAGTCACTTGGGCTCAGACAAAGAACCGCTCCAGCGAAGAAGAGCTGAGGCGGTTAGGGTTTTTGCTGGGAGGAAGAAAGCTCAGAAAAACCAGAGTTCAGATCCCACTTACAGCGTGAGCACGTGCCTTTATACCTGTCCGAATACCCTAGCTTGCAGCTCTGGAAGATTACCCTCGTACCATCGATGCGTGTGATACCATACGTGTCCGGTAGCTGTGAAGGCGTTCAGTGCACGCCACCGGTTGATATGACCGGGCACCATTGCCAGCGGTAGCGAATCATACGCCGTAGCGAGGCATGGTGATGCACAGGGACATGCAATGCGCCAAACACCGTTATGAGGCATGGCTCTCCGTAACGGGGCGCAATCACGGGAGTACCGAATCGTACGCCGTGGCGAGGCATGGCCATGCACAGGGGCATGCAACGCGCCAAACATCGTTATGAGGCATGGCCCTCCGTAACGGGGCGCAGGCATGCAACGTGCCAAACATCGTTATGAGGCATGACCCTCCGTAACGGGGTGCAATCACGGGAGTATCAAATCGTACGCCGTGGCGAGGCATGGCCATGTGCTGAAAACCATGCGTGAGCACCGTACAACCTGGCAGTTGAGTTGCATGCTAATCGCTGGTGGCCCCACCCAGCGACCCCGAGGGGGTCCCGGGGGTGGGGGAGTGCTGATGGACCCCGACCCCGATGGGGTCCCGGGGTCAAGGACTGATGGCCCCACCCAGCGACCCCGAGGGGGTCCCGGGGGTGGGGGAGTGCTGATGGACCCCGACCCCGAGGGGGTCTCGGGGTCAAGGACTGATGGCCCCACCCAGCGACCCCGAGGGGGTCCCGAGGGTGGGGGAGTGCTGATGGACCCCGACCCCGAGGGGGTCCCAGAGTCAAGGACTGATGGCCCCACCCAGCGACCCCGAGGGGGTCCCGGGGTGGGGGAGTGCTGATGGATCCCGACCCCGAGGGGGTCCCGGGGTCAAGGACTGATGGCCCCACCTAGCGACCCCGAGGGGGTCCCGGGGGCAATAGCTGCCGTTACCTTCTATTTTGACGACGTGGGATCAGTCATATCAGATGCCCCCTCGCCCCTGGGGCGAAGCAGGTCCCACCGCTGAGGCTCAAGGGGCATTCTCCACGTGGCTGATCCCCGTCCTTATCTTTTATGCGGACAGTGCGGGGAATGTAAGGAGGCGGCCTTCCGTACACTGCCTGCCGTGATCGCCCTCGAAAGTGAGGACTGGCTCTTCGGGGCTCGTGCGAAAAGCCACACCATCATTTCCTTTCATTACGGCGACGTCAGCGGGGTCCCACCACTGGCTGGGGGCGTGCCGCACCATGCGCCGGGGCATTTCTCGAGGCGAGCCAGCGTATGGCAAGGAGCCACGCGGCCGACGAGACATGGCGGGACATTTTGAAAGCTCGATAAAGCTAGGTGAGGGGGAGGGAACTGACGCCATACCGCATTCGCCATTGTCTTCTTCCTCGCTTGCTTCCCAACTTCCTCTGCAACCTGCGAGCCTGCGTCTGGTCTTTCTTCTCCCAGGTCAGCTTTCCTCACCCTAGGCTTACCTCTTCACTTATTAGTTCCCCCTCCTGGACCTCGGAGGGCAGTTCTGAGAACTGTCCTCCCTCTGTAAGCCGTCGTGTCTCTCCTACTCCCTCTCCTCCAATTGAGTGGTCCTCTGATTCAGAGGACCGCATCCCTTTGGCCCGGCGACGGGTCACCGGTGGAGCCCCATCGAGGGGCCGCCGGCGGGAGGCCGGTGCCTCCTCGAGGGTGGAGGAGTCCCCCGAGGGGACAGCCTCCACAATGACACGGTTGGAGCTGGAAAGGATCCGGGCCCGCTATGGGATCCCTAGGGAGATCAAGTTATTCCCACCAACCCCCGACGACAGGGTCATTTCCTCCCGACCCGGTCGGGTGGCTCTCTACGAGATCTGCTTACAGGCGGGTCTCCAACCTCCTTTTCCCCCCTTCTTCGTCAATCTCCTTGACTTCTATTCTTTGACCCCTTCCCAGCTAGTTCCAAACTCTTGCCGTGTCGTTAGTGCCTTCGTCATTCTCTGTCACCACCTAAACGTCACCCCCCGAATCAGTCTGTTTCGATCTTTTTACTCCCTCCGAGCCCAAAAGGGTTGGTGGCTGTTTCAGCCCCGACCCAATAGGGTCTTAAAGCTTCTTCTCCCTTCGTCGATTAAGGGATGGAAGTCCCGCTTTTTCTTCGCCAATGTCGATCAAGTTCGGCCCTAGTGGGGAGATCCCGACCTCCGGGGGAATGCCGTTGCGATCAGCCTGGGGACCGGGAGGCCTTGGGATTATTGCTAGCCACCGAGATTCCCCGATACACTTTACTGCTATCGGAGGACAGATTGGAGTCGGCGGGCCTCATCTCCCACCGGGGTAAGCCTTCCTTAGCCAAGACTCCACTCCTTTGTTCCTCTCCTCTTTTCTCTTTTTCTTCTTTCTCTTTTTTTTTTTTTTTTACTTTTGTTCTGACAAACCAACTTATATCATGCAGCGATGAAGATACCGGCGGCAAAGCTGTTGAGAGCCGCCTCCAAGAAAAGGGCCCGGGAAGGGCCATCCAGAGGTCAATAGGCCCTAGCCCCGAAGCGCCCGATGGCCCGCGCCTCCTCTCCGGCACAAGTCTCCCCACCCCCGGCCCCGCAAAATGTCCTAGTTATCCCGGAGGTTGACCTTACAGTCGACACTCCACCTGAGGTGGGAACGGCTACGGGAGTTGCCGTTGGAGAGCCGGTCGCGAGGGAGTCCACACCAGCCGAAGAGCTCCCGGCTCCTGGGGGATTGACCCCACCAGACGCCGCCAGGGACTGGGGTGAGGGACCGTCTGGCCCCGCGAGTCCACCCTCCGCGGGGTCTCCCAGAGGTGGCCCGTGAAAGGAACCGGGGACAGCCGAGACGGCAGAGGGATGCGGGGACGAGCCTGGGTCGCCCCGAAACTCTATGGATGACGGCCACTGGGCTAAGCGAGCCCTGGGCTCAGTCTTTGATCCTAGGATCATTGAGGACCTTAGCCACCAGAGAGCGGGCGTGTTCTTTCGGGACTCCTATGCTACCATCGTCAGGGTAAGCGATCTTCTTGCCCCTTACCTTTTGTTTTATATATATACACATACATCTTACCTTGCTGACCTGGGGCTCATACGTGCAGATCGCGCACTCCCTAAAGGCTGCCAGGGAGGTAATTCGCAGAGGGCAAAATCTTCTGCGGGAGACACAGAAAGAGGTTGAGGAGGCTCAGCTCTGTGCGGAGGCGGCCGAGAAGGCGCTGGAGTCGGTCAAAGACACCTGTGCGAGCGAGGTGAAGGCCGCCCAGAGCCGGGCGGAGATTGAAGCCAACCGTGCGCGCGCAGCGCTCTCGCAAATGACGGAGGCTGTGAGCGCTGTCATGGCCAGAGATATGCACATCTCCGAATTAACCTCAGCTCTCCAGGAAGCTGAAAATCGGGCGGGCACGGCGGCAGAAGAGGCAAGAGCGGCGAGGGAAGAGGCCAGAGTGGCAAGGGAGGAAACCTGCCGATGCGAGGAGGAGGTAAGCCGCACTCGGGAGGCTAAGAGGATCGCGGCGGAAGCCCTTGCCGCAGAGAAAACCCGAGCTGCTGGGCTCATAGAGGAATACAAGGCATCCGGGCGCTTCGTAGACGACTTGGCCGAGGCTTCGGCCGCGGTATTTCTTGACGGGTTCCAGCACGGCAAAGAGAAGGTGGCCAGGGACCTGAACTTCCCCCGGGCCCTGGAGGTTTAATTGGAGCGGTTATCTGACCTGGCCCCTTCTGATGATGAGCCCGCACCGGCAGGGCCGTGAGCTCGCACTTGTAATTTTTCCTTTTCTTCCTTTTTTTTTTTGTAAGCCTGACAACGTCGGCATTTTGTATTCTCTCTCAATCAATGAAAATACTCTTCAAAACGCCTTCTGAATTGTCACTGACTTCATCGATTGATATGTAGCCTTATCGCCCCATTAGCTCTGATAGTATCGGGGGCAACTCCCCACCCGAACCGGTCCGTCCTAGCTGTTTAAACCCGAAAGTTTAGAGCCAGGGGGGGGTTGAATTCTCGGAGCGGGAACACCGCCGGTTAGAGGTTAGGTAGGTAGGCTCCTTGGGGCTATCAGCGCAATGTCCTGATTGGCGGGACTGCGCTGTTGGGTGTCGGGTCTTGATTGTAAAGAGCCGGTGGTGCACCGCTCCGCCAGCGGCTCACTGGGCTTTATGCCTGGTGAGTGCAGGGCTTTGAGTGCCGGCGGGGTACCGGGCTTTTGTTGTAGAGAGCCAGTGGCACACTGCTCTGCCAGTGGTACACTGGGCTTTATGCCTGGCGAGTGCAGGGCTTTGAGTGCCGGCGGGGTGTCGGGCTTTTGTTGTAGAGAGCCAGTGGCACACTGCTCTGCCAGTGGTACACTGGGCTTTATGCCTGGCGAGTGCAGGGCTTTGAGTGCCGGCGGGGTGCTGGGCTTTTGTTGTAGAGAGCCAGTGGCACACTGCTCTGCCAGTGGTACACTGGGCTTTATGCCTGGCGAGTGCAGGGCTTTGAGTGCCGGCGGGGTGCCGGGCTTTTGTTGTAGAGAGCCAGTGGCACACTGCTCTTCCAGTGGTACACTGGGCTTTATGCCTGGCGAGTGCAGGGCTTTGAGTGCCGGCGGGGTGCCGGACTTTTGTTGTAGAGAGCCAGTGGCACACTGCTCTGCCAGTGGTACACTGGGCTTTATGCCTGGCGAGTGCAGGGCTTTGAGTGCCGGCGGGGTGCCGGGCTTTTGTTGTAGAGAGCCAGTGGCACACTGCTCTGCCAGTGGTACACTGGGCTTTATGCCTGGCGAGTGCAGGGCTTTGAGTGCCGGCGGGGTGCCGGGCTTTTCTTCGAAGATAAGTAGCTAAAATCGAATTTCGTTAATATTGAACAAGGGGCGAAAACCCAAACGAATACAGGGATAATATTTAACATGAAAGGAGGGATACATTACTGATAATACCAACGGAGGTTATCCGCATTCCACGTCCTAGGGAGTGGTGTCCCATCAAGTTCTTCAAGTTTGTAAGCTCTGTGGCGGCAGGCGAGAATACCAAGCCCGAGCAGCCTTTTTCAGAGTAGCCGGAAAGCAATACACATAAGTGAGTCAGTGGCCCCCTGGACTTGCATAAGTACCTTGTAGCTCTCCAAATGGTCCAGGGGGTCCGTAGTCCCATCGTATGGGTCCAGTTGAGGAAGGCGGAACCTGGTGGGGATAGGCTCCTCCATGATGCGGCGAGACAGGGGAGGCCGACTGTCGTAATCCATCTCTGGAAGGTGGGTGATCCGGCGGTTAAGCTCCTCCAGCTTCTGATTACACTCCTCGAGTCGACGCTCAGCTCGACGAGGCATTCGACCATCAAAGGAGCCCTCCCCTGAAGATTCAGAGGAAGAGCGAGGGCGGCGATGCCGGCGTGGGCGCTCCGCCTCCCTTCCGTGCCGCCGCTTAGGAGAAATGCTAGCGTGGCGAGAGGGAGATCGGAGCCTTTTGGATGCTTCACGGTGATATGGCTTGGCCGGGGATCGGCGACGATGATCTGCAGGAACTGGCGATCTCCGGCGGGAGGAATGCTGGCTAGGCTGCATCACTCCCGGGACAGACGGATTCGGCTCCGGCTGCTGCAAGGCCGCTCGTTGGTGCTGCAGGCCCTGAACCATCGCCGCCAACGACTGGACCTGCGTGGCCAGGGCAGTGAATCGATCCTCCTGGAGTTGTTGCGGAACAGACGCATGAACGTCACTCTATGGAGCAGAAGGCCCTGCCCCCCGGAGATTCAGAGGCTCCGAAAGACTGGATGCGAGAGCCGGGGGGGCCTCCGCGGGTGGACCAGCCCCGCAGCGCTGCCCCCCGGCGCGACCGGCTGAAACTCCCTTCGTTCGAGTCGTCACCATGACTTTGAGAGCTCGAAGACAGGAGAAGAAGAAAGCTGCTGGTTCGACGCCTTTCTTACACCCCCCTTCCTGGCGCGCCAATCTGATGGCGCCAAGTCACCTTTCTCAAACGCCGGGAAAGACGAACGTCCTTCTCCTCGAAGTCCTACAAGAGAAGTCCCCGAAGACCGGTGGCGCCGGTGGGGACCCTTCGACGATCAAGTTAGTCACTTGGGCTCAGACAAAGAACTGCTCCAGTGAAGAAGAGCTGAGGCGGTTAGGGTTTTTGCTGGGAGGAAGAAAGCTCAGAAAAACCAGAGTTCAGATCCCACTTACAGCGTGAGCACGTGCCTTTATACCTGTCCGAATACCCTAGCTTGCAGCTCTGGAAGATTACCCTCGTACCATCGCTGCGTGTGATACCATACGTGTCCGGTAGCTGTAAAGGCGTTCAGTGCACGCCGCCGGTTGATATGACCGGGCACCATTGCCAGCGGTAGCGAATCATACGCCGTAGCAAGGCATGTGATGCACAGGAACATGCAACGCGCCAAACACCGTTATGAGGCATGGCTCTCCGTAACGGGGCGCAATCACGGGAGTACCGAATTGTACGCCGTGGCGAGGCATGGCCATGCACAGGGGCATGCAACGCGCCAAACATCGTTATGAGGCATGGCCCTCCGTAACGGGGCGCAGGCATGCAACGCGCCAAACATCGTTATAAGGCATGGCCCTCCGTAACGGGGCGCAATCACGGGAGTACCGAATCGTATGCCGTGGCGAGGCATGGCCATGTGCTGAAAACCATGCGTGAGCACCGTACAACCTGGTAGTTGAGTTGCATGCTAATCGCTGGTGGCCCCACCCAGCGACCCCGAGGGGGTCCCGGGGGTGGGGGAGTGCTGATGGACCCCGACCCCGAGGGGATCCCGGGGTCAAGGACTGATGGCCCACCCAGCGACCCCGAGAGGGTCCCGGGGGTGGGGGAGTGCTGATGGACCCTGACCCCGAGGGGGTCCTGGGGTTAAGGACTGATGGCCCCATCCAGCGACCCCGAGGGGGTCCCGGGGTGGGGGAGTGCTGATGGACCCCGACCCCGAGGGAGTCTCGGGGTCAAGGACTGATGGCCCCACTCAGCGATCCCGAGGGGGTCCCAGGGGCAATAACTGTTGTTACCTTCTATTTTGACGACGTGGGATCAGTCATAACAAGTTTAATATTAAATTAAAAATCCAACAGATAATGCCTCCCCACGCATCACATTTCTGATATTACTATATTACTGGGCCATTTTTTCTTGGCAAGGTCTTTCCACCTTGTCATGTAAAAGAAGTCGATGGAAGGCTTTAATTTTCTTGAGAGAGGGAATGCTTTCTGCACAGCTTCGTAGCAAGAGATACTTTATCCCCCGGTGATTGATAAACCTGCAGAGAGAATTAACTGGATGCTTGCCATCAGACTTCATCTCATGGAAGAAGCGCGCATATATATATATATATATGAACGACGCACGGGGTTGGTACATTCTAAGAAGATATGATGATGGCACCGGCGGACTTCGTCTATTGGAAGATGTGCATATATGTGAACGATAAAACATTTTAAGTAGAGAATATTTCAGAGGTTAGATGGAAGAATTATTCGTATTGGAAGGTGCTTTGCTCGTTTATTCCTTCATAAAAGGAAGATTCTTTTAAGTGTTTATTTTTCATTCATATAACATTTTGCTCGTATTGGAAAAAAATTTTCATTCATTTTTTTTTTAAATTAAACACAAATCAATGAATCTAGTTTTCATTGAGTGATCTAAACAATATTTCGATTTGATATTTTTCTTTAACTAGGTTTTATTGAATAATGACATATAAGACTAGAAAAATTGGTCTATATTGCTAGATTATTGGTTTGGCTATTTGGTACCTTTGATATATTATAGACCTTATGCACAAACATGATATATATCGCTTGAAAATGTAAGAAATAATTTTCTATATATATATATATATATATTGACATCATATACCTCATGCATGAATAATTTTTGATTTTCTTTTCCATTATGAGATCCACATGAATCCCAAAATTATTCCATTTTTTTCATTTTTAAAATTATGAATTATATAAATTCAAAATTTAAGAAAATCATTGGATATCGGCTTAACTACATTTTAATGTAGTTAAATCTACCTTTTTCTCTTTCTCAATACATACATATACACACATATGTATATACATATACATATATGTATATATACATATACACACATATACATATACATATACATATACATATATATACACACACAGATATATATGTATGTGTGTGTGTATATATATATATATATATATATATATATGTATATATATATATATATATATATATATATGTATATGTATATGTATGTATGTACATATGTACATATATACATCTATGTACATATGTACATATATACATCTATGTATATACATCTATGTACATATGTACATATGTACATAGATATATACATATATACATATGTACATATGTATATACATATATACATACACATATATATATATATATATAGGCTATTTGGTTATACTCACGTATAATTAAGTATAGATTTAACCATTATTTTCATCATCAGATTCATATGGATCACGAATCTAAAGATGAAAAAAATGAAATAGCTTAAAAATTCGTGTGGATCTAAGGATGATAAAGATAATCAAATTTAGGGTTGGTGTAGTCAAGTCTAGGTTTCTTTATATAAAGAAAATATTTTATACTTTAGCCTTAAAAATCTATGTAAATTCGATTGGAAAGCCAATACCATAAGGAGCTAGTTGTCATAATTAATCATAAAATCTATAATTTGATTGGCTTCTTTGTAAATTTGGCAATTGAGAAAATAAAAATAATATTATATAAATTTGTTAATAGAGGACGTAGGTACTCAATAAATGGGGGCGTTATGCCTTAAATTTGTGCTTGCACTACTATCATTTAGTCGTGTAAGATAATTTTAGCCTTCCACTGCATTAAATATTTTTTTTAAGAAAATTGCAAGGCAGGAACTTATCCTTATGCAACTTTTATTAAAATTATAAGGATTTATGAAGAAGAAGGTGGAAGTTGTAGAGGAGTCCCTTCCTAGGCCTCTGCTAAAATGTAAAAATCAGCAATTTTGTCAAGGATAGAGAGTAAAGTTCTCATGCAAAAATATTCTCAAGCCTCTATAACTCCGCACAAAAGTTCTTCTACACTGTTTCTTGTAAAAGCGTGCATATTATGCGCAATAATTGATCACACATATATGTGACTGTGCACATAATGCAAAAAAGAATAAAACTATCATTGAATATGCATGACCATATATACACGATCAATCACTATGCATAATACATGTATTGTACTACACCCAATGCACAAAACCTTTTCATAGCTCCAATGAATATGGCCCACTTAAAAAAGCATTATTTGCATGCCATAACCCAACCCAACCCCCTGCAAAATAAATAAATATATATATTTTAAAAATATTTTTTTTTTAAAAAAAAATCTTGGGATTAGTAGAACGAGAGATACATGCGATACATGTGGGTTGGGTTGACTGGAATTTGACTCAAAATTACTTGTTGGCTGGACCAGGATCCGAACCCGATGTTCCAATCGTGGATCCGGAGCGCGAGCGACCTACTTTATAACCCGACCCGAATCGTACAGGAGCGGGGGGAAGGGACGATGGCCGCGAAGCAGCCGCCGTCCGGCGATGACTTGGCCTCCAAGAATGACGGCGTGTCGATGAGCCAGCTCTACGAAATCATGTCTAAAATGAAGGTAACCTCTAGGCCCCCAACAAACCTTCTTTCCCTCAGGTATTGGTTTCTATTCTTCTGTAAGAATTAAAAGAAAGAAAGAAGAGGAATTGATTTCTGGTCATCATCGTTCTTTCTATGCTCAGATGCTGGTCGACGGTAACCAGCAGGAGGCGAAGAGGATCCTCGTCGAAAATCCTCGCCTGACGCGAGCTCTATTCCAGGTTCTCGATTCTCCTCTCCTTTGCCTCTGTTTGTGGCTCCTCGGAAGCTAGGGTTCGTTTTGTGCTTCCTAAATTTTATATCGACTGGGTTTCCGTGGAATGGTCTTCTGTTTTGATTTCTTAGATTGAGGAGTCGATTCGATATCGCCGGTTAAACGATATGATTAAGAAGTACGGGTTGTTACATTACCCACGTATTATCGTGGGTATAATTCTTCGGAGGGTTCCTAATGAATTTTTTTTTTTTTTTTATAATCTGTCTAGTTAAAGGACTGTTTTTATATATATATATAAATCAAGGGTAGAGTAAACAGGGTCGGTGGTTGTTTGAAAAGTATCGTGGAACTCCTTTTTCACCCGAGCGTATGAAACTTAATCAACTACCAGAGAATTCTAATGTGAAGCAACATTTTGCACTTTTTATTTTTATTTTCTTTGCTTCTAAATGAGTCCTAATGTTGTTACTGGTAAAGCTATCGTCCCGTGTGCAACTATATTAGCTTCTTATTTGACTATTAATAATGAAAAAGATGTTTAATGCAACTCAGTAATCTCATGCTATTCTCTGTATTAGATTGTGTTGCTGGCTTGTATACCAAGATTCTGTATACACATGCGTATCTTTATGAAATTCATCAAATAAACTTCAGTCAATGTTGGGGATATAACCTATCATGATTGAAAGAAAAATAGCTTCTCAATCTTATACCTTCAAATGGAACTCTCCCTGGAGTAAACATATAAATTATGAACTGAAATATATGGTATGTCCTCTACTGGCAGAACCTTGTTTGAATGAAGTTGTGTGTGATTTACATGTAGCGGTTAAGAAAATGCTTGCTTCACCTCTATAAAATCCAGGAGAGAATGAAGGTTCTTCCAGAAGATAAAAAAGGATAGCATTTCAGTTGAACTCTGCCATAGTTCAAAAAACTACTGGATGTATTGCATTTGGATTTAATCTTACATATAACCCTTGCTAATGGGAAACACATCATGGTTTTCTGCCATGAACTGTGTAACAAACCTTACCAGATTAGGGCAAGAAGTACATCAGGGACATAATTTTGGTTATAGAAATGCTATGTAACATTTGATAATCAGGTCTGTGGCAACGTATGATCTAGCAATAGCATGTGTAATATAAGAAGGGATATGAACATTTATTTACTTATGAGAGTTAATGATTAGATGCCAAAGATGGGTTTTTGCTTTTTTTTTTGAAAAGAAGAAAACTCAACATGCGAATATATTAAATCATGCCACGAGAAAGCTTGGTTGTGCAACATAGAGTAGCAGTTATAGATGCATGTATTAGGTATAAGAAGTGGAGAGGGACTGCTTAGTCCCAAAGGATACCAAAGAATAAAGTGGTTAATTTTTTAAGAAGAGAATACAAATTATTTTTCAGATAAGATATTGAAGACAATTGAAACTTGGCAACTTGAGAAGTTGTTAGATAAGTCTTAGAGAGGTAAATGAGATACATAAGAAACAAAAATGGTGGTTGAGTGGTTAGTTGTGAGACGGGATCGGAGGGGAAGGAAGTCTACTAATGTTTAGTGGAAGGAAGTCTACTAATGTTTAGTACACTAGTAAATTACGGGAAAGGCTAACAAGGATATTCAAAAAATGAATACAACATATGAAACTTATAATGACATTTATGATAAATTGGCTTAAAACTAAGTTTCAAAATTAGCTCAGATAACAAAGAGGAACATAAATTTCACATCATGTTAGATGCATTAAGAGTGAGCTTAATATGATTTTAGCGAAATATACAGAAATAAGTTAAGGTTATTTCTAAAAATTTTGTTTGAGGATTTTAAAGAAGGGATATATTTAGAAGAACCAGAGTTAGGAGCTCTTCAGATGTTTCATTATTTGAAGCATTAAGGCAAAATGAAAATATTAAATTAGGTGTTTAATTAGATTTCTTAATGAAGATAAGTTTTTTTTTCTTCAATTGATTGTAGAAGTATTGGGTACCATCTATATGAATATAGATGAAGTACAAAGCTAGATCAATTGTCATGAAATTGAGCTTATAAGCCATAGTATGGAGTTATAGGAGACAATAATAGAGAAAATATATAGATTTTTTTATTAAAAAAATGTGTGTCTAGAAGGTGAACTATGGAGGCTATTTCTTGCTTATAGCTATTAATGGAAAGTTATCATAAAAGAACATGAGTCCATATATGGTCATTGTTCACTAAGCATATGATAATTTACCAGGAGATATATTGGTTATTCATGAAGAAAGTGTGCATAGATGTTCTAAATATGTTGTAGGGATGCATGATTGGGCTTGTAGTAATGATAGCTAGGTGAATTTCTTGTTATAGTATGATTGCAACAATAATGTGCCAATATTGCTTCAAATAGCTATATATATGCATACTCATGAGAAAAGGACAAGATCATGTACTAATTTGGAATAATGGAGGAAAGCCTTGTAGATTAAATGATAGAGCAAAGATAAAGCATATTGATTGCAATCTGGAAATTAAGATAATGTTCTATAATCTATACAAACTTGCTATCGTGTGAGTTATATTGGTTGCAGAGATTGATGAAAGCTTATTTAAGGGGATCGGTTGTGAGTAGATAGAGTGGAGAAATGCTTTTGGATTTATGAGACTAACCAAACTTTATGTCCTAAGAAATCATTTGAAATATGATAAAATAGTTGGTGGTGTTGTATGGTTTAAACAAAGGTTCTTCATACTGAGAATCTGTATCATTTTGGTACCGGACTGATACAGTTCGGTATGGAGCATACCGTATAGAATCGATGGCATACGAGTCACTTTGTACTGAACAAATGACGTAGTAGTTAGATGAATTACAAGGTTTCAACCCATAAACCGCCTCATACTGAATTGAGTCAAACCGAATCAAATGGTTAGACATGGTATGGAAAGATTTAATATCATACGTGGTCAATATGAGGTTGTTATAGGCAGTTCTAAGCTATATAGGATGGGTACCAGCCTCGTAATATTTTGAAATGGTGAACCATAGCAGTTCATCGTTGGTACGGTTCAGTATGCCCCATACTGGGTGGTTTGGCACACCTTAATTTAAATGAGTAGTAAATAAAATTCTTAAATTTTTTTTTCTTTTTTCTATTTCTTTTTTTTTTTTTTTTTTTTGGGGGGGGGGGGGGAGAGAATATAATGTTGAAGAGGACTTATGGTATGACTAAAAGGGATTGGGGTGAGGAACAAATTTTTGATAGGTGGTGTAAAACATGTTCTGATTTAGGATGAAGTGTGCGGGGAACTTGATTAAAATGATCTAGGCATGTGCTATGGAGAACCAAAAAGCATTTATTTTTAGGTAATTGCTTTAATTTGTGTTGAAGTCTTAGAGAAGTGCATATGACCAAGCTAACATGGATGAAAGTTGTTAGAATTTGGAAAAGCATACAATAACATAGGAGGTTGTCCATAATAGGAAGAATTTGGGCATATACAATTAGAAAAAATTTAGTGGTTAGGTTATTGTGGTATGGATAGGAGTGTTTAGGATTTAAGAACTAGTATTGTGGCAACCATATAAGTTTAGAGATATGAACAATATTTCATAAGGGGAACTAGGCAAGGTTGTGGAGGTTTTGCATGTTAAAGGTGATAGAGAGAGAGTTGATGTGTTAGATTTTGTATGGAAGGAGAAGGACCATTTCTAGGTAAGTAAAAAATTTGTAGAGTTAAAAAGGAGAGGAAGTTTTGGAGACAATTTCAAGTTCCTAGGGTGCAAAATCATGGTGATTAGGGTTTAGATTCAATATAAGGTTAAGAGAGGCTCGTAGACAAGTGAATTTTGGAGCAAGTTTTTTTACTAGAAACTAATTGCTCCTTACAATTTGTTGATAGAAAGGACAAAGGAGCAAGAGGAAACAATAATAAGAATAGGGGCTTTTGCTGAACCAACCGTAGGCACCCCTTGGTTATTGTAAAGGAATAAATTCTTACTCCAAATAAAGGCCAAGATCTTCGCTCGTCATCCCTAGTCCATATGGTCCCTCATGACGTCAACTCGAAGGCTTAACTTGCTATATACTTGTATTTAGAAATTCATTCCATATCTTTCCCTCCATTCTCACCCAAAATAAAGTTCTAGGGAGTTTTTTTTTATATCATCGAACCATTCCCATTATACAAACTAAAATTCTAGTTAATTTGTTTACATTACTGGTCTTGCGCTAGTGCCTACAGATATTAGTTGCCCAGCTTACTGCACCCACCTAAAAATCTACTTAACATTCTCAATTACACCCCATCTCTATTTTACATCCACATGCATTCCATCAAAAATCTTTAACTAATTCCCATGTGCACCCACTTTCTCCTACCTCTTCCAGTTGCTTAGAGCATCTAGATTGACACCATTCACACACCAGCATGAATGTTCCAATCCCTCCTTAACTATCCTAGTGTCAACTTGGATCCTACCTACATGCACCCTTGTGGATAAAGAGGCCATTCATTTTACCTTGCACCAAATCCTAATTAGCATAACTAACTTGATTTCAAATAGTGTTAGCCACCTTAACCATTAGCTTAGGTGCGTTGTCTGGATCCTTGCACAATCTGTCTTTGTCTGAAAAAGATGAAAAGAAATATTATCTCAATAATTAACTATTCGTTCTGTCAAGTTAGCTCATGGCATGCATTGGTTTATCACTATATTATGTTTTGGCCCCTCTCATCCTTCCAATATCCAGTGCTCCATCCTCTCTCCTGCATAATAATTACCATCACACCATCTTGTTAAATTCTCCCTGTTAATTAAGCAATTCCCTTTATGTCCCTTTCATCCTAACCTTGATTTAGTAGAAGCCTCTAGAAACCCAACTATCCATGCCCTCAAGAAAGGAACAAGAATTGGAAAAAACAAAGTGGGGATATTCTATCCAAATTCTTTCCTAATGTAATACACCTTTATGTCTTCTTCCTCTCCTCCATCATTTCTATGTTACTTCCATCTCCTTAGATTCTTTCTAGAACTTTTCAGGAGCAAGAAGATCTTCTTTAGACTACTTTAGCTGGGGGCCTTTCTTGTCAAGACCCAACACAAAAGAACAAGGATGGGGGAAGTGTTTTAGCAACAAGCAGTGATGATGCAACAGCTTCATTGACACTCTTCCTCTCTAACTCTCTTCTATTTTTCTTACAATTGTTTTAAGCCTACCCTTCCTAGCTAGCTAAAGGGTAGATTAGATGAAGAAAAATCCATAGATTAAGCCCCAGCCTTTAGGACCCCAATTGGAGTGTTTGGAGGAGTGTTAGGGTATGCATTTCTGGCCTTTCTCCTGCCCTAACCTAGATCCTGAGTCACTCTAATAGCCTTCATGCTATACTATCTTTAAAATGTGGTATGACGGCATATGTAAATGTGGTCCTCTAACTGCACTGTGTTCCCTAAGTCACCTATATGGCATTATGCTTCTGCATATGCATTCTTGCTTAACAGTGTGCAGCCAATGTGTTCCCTCCCCTAGCATCTTGCTGTTGTGTATGCAGCTGCAACTAGCATTTTGCAGCTTCATGTATGGCTTGTCTTAGCATTTATTCTGCCACATATGCAGCTCACTATTCTGCAAACTCGTGCAAGCATTATAGATTCAATTGGTTGGTGGCTAGATGTAGGTTATGGTTGAGCCATGTGCATGCATTGTTAAGAGCTGGACTTAGCTACATTCGAAGTAGCTAAGTACAGGATTCCATCACTTTTTTCATTTTTGGATCTACATAAATTCCGAATATTACTAATTTGTTAAATCATAATTATTGTTATTAGTAATTGTTATTAATTTAATCATTAAATTTTATGCATATTATAGCACATTCTTTCACATTACATTTAATTATCACGTTTTAAGTTATTTAATTATGACTCTTTATGTATATTACAACATATGCTTTCACATACCTCATTTGCTCTTTGTTGTCTATCATGGCCACTTTCTGATGACTGCTTTCTTAGGTTTCCTAGACCCCTTATGAGTAAAATGTCTAGGTGAAAATTTTATACGTCTAGCATGCACTTGCTAGCTTTATATTATAGGTCTTTCAGAAAGTTTTTAGCTTAATATGTTGTCTTCCAAAAGCACTGTTACTTCTTTCACATGAATGAGTGATGAGACCAAACATGACTCTAAACTGAGAAAAACAAAAGGAAGAAATACAATTACATATCAAGATGCCTAAGTTCCCTCATAGTTATCTATAGTACCAGTATGTTTTTGTCCATCAAAGGTCTTATTTTTTGTATTGGTAAACAATGAACAAAATACTTGTTAAGGAATGCCATGGGCTTCTAATAGTTTCATTAATGGGCATTTCTGCCCCCTGCTCTCTTCTCTTCCTCCTCCAAGAAGGCATCGATTTTTAAACTTCGCCAAAATTATTTAAGTACTGGAGTTGTGAGGGTTGCCCTAGATATTCACTTTGGCCAATGATGCAAAATTTATCAATCACTTTCTTGAACATGTTTGCTACCTTCTTGTGCACTAATTTACAAAGTGGGGCCGATTACCCTAGAATTTAGATAAATGAATATGACTTATTAATACTATAGGATTAGATCAACAAACTAAGATACACTTTTGAGAAGACATAGATGAAGTAATTAAGAAATACCACAAGGAGAAAAGATATATTTAGGAGAAGATTTTAATGGACATGTAGGTAAACAGAGGGATGGATATGAAACGGTATATGGAAGATATGGATTTGGAGATAGGAATGAAACCGGCATGAGCTTATTAGATTTTACAGTGGCATATGATCTAATAATAGCAAATACTTGTTTCAAAAAGAGAGATGAACATTTAATAGATCTAATAAAAGTCAAATATACTTTTTTTTAAACTAGAAAGATGGGTAAAATAACATGCAAAAACTGCAAAGTTATTACAGGAGAAAGTTTAACTTCACAACATAGGATAATAGTAGCAGATATATGGATAAAAATGAAATATAGAGTAAAACGAAAAACTATTAATTCAAAATTAAATGGTGGAAGTGTAAGATGAAAAACTAGAATTATTTAAAGAAAAGTTAGTAAGAGAAATGACTATGAATATAGTGATCCCAATTTAATATGAAAAAAAGTAACTAAATGTATAAAAAATATAACAAAAGAAGTTTTAGGAGAATCAAAAGGAGTAGGATTAGTTGGAAAGAAAACTTGGTGGTAGAACGAGGAAGTTCAAACTGCCATCAAGTTTAAAAGGACAAACTACAAAATTTGACAAGAGGTTAGAGGTGAAGAAAGTCTTAAAAAGTATATGGATGCAAAGAAAGAAGCTCAAAAAGCGTAAGTAATGCCAAACTTAAAGCTTATGATGATTTATATAATAGACTAGATATGAAAAAAAAGATGAAAAGACTATATAAACTAGCAAAACTAAGAGAAAAGAAAACAAAAGATCTTGACTATATTAAATGTATTAAGGATGAAGATGAAAGAGTCTTAGTAAAAGAAGAAGAGATGAAAAAATGATGAAAAATTATTTTAAAAATTTATTAAATAAAAATAATTTAGTAAATTTAAGGTTAGATGGATATGATAATTTAGGAGTAATAAATGAACATAATTTTTTTTTCTAGATTTAGTATGCTTGAGGTTAAAAAGTCTTTGAGTAAAATAAAAAATGCAAATGCATTAGGACTAAATGCGATCCCTATTGAGGTTTGGAAAGGCTTAGAAGAAATTGAAGTCATGTGGTTAACCAATTTATTTAACAGGATTGTAGCAACTAAAAGAATGCCGGATAATTGGAAAAAAAATATATTAATATCGATATACAAAAATAAAAGGGATATTCAAAACTATGCAAATTATAGAGGGTTTAAGCTAATAAGTCATACAATGAAATTATGAGAGAGTAATAGAAAATCGAATAAGAGCTGAAATTTTGGTGTCAAATAATCAATTTGAATTTATGTCTGAAAGATCGACCATGGAAGCTATTTATTTATTAAGAAGATTGATGAAGAGGTATAGAGAAAAGAAAAAAGACCTTCATATGGTCTTTATTGATTTAGAGAAAGCATATGATAGAGTACGTAGAGAAATAATATGATGGATTTTAGAGAAAAAAGAAGTTATCAAAAGGTACATATAATTGATAAAAGATATGTATAATAGAGCAATAACTATTGTTGTTTTAACAATAGTTATTGCTCTATTATACATATCTTTTATCAATTATATGTACCTTTTGATAACTTTTTTTTCTCTAAAATTCATGAGTTTTTAATTACTGTAGGTTTACATAAAGGATTTGTCTTAAGTTCATATCTTTTGGTTGATAATTAACCAATTACTATAGGTTTACATCAAGATTCCAGTAAAAGTTATGGATAAATTAACCAAATATATTTAAAATGATATCCCATAGTGTATGTTATTTGTAGATGATATAGTGTTGATTGATGAAACTAAATCTGAAGTAAATGCTAAACTAGAGATTTAGAGAGAGGCTTTAGAATCTAAAGGTTTTAAGATTAGTAGAACTAAAATTGAATACATGAAATATGATTTTAGTGAGAGTAGAAATACAAATGAAGAAACAGTTACAAGCTAAGAGATATCAAGGAGTGAAAAATTTAGGTATTTGGGATCAATTATCTAGCAAGAAGGTGAAATAGGTGAAGATGTGAATCATAAAGTTAAAGCAAGATGGATTAAGTGGAGTGCTTCAGGAGTATTGCATGATCGATGCATCCCATTAAAATTGAAAAAAAAAATCTATAAAACATAGTGTTGGGCAATATTGAAACAACATGTGAATAAATTAAGTGTGACAAAAATGCATATGTTAAGATGGATATGTGGTAAAACTTTAAAAGATATAATTAGAAATAAACATATAAGAGAAATGATAAATAGCCCCAATTGAAGATAAAATGAGAGAAAATCGATTACGGTGGTTTGGACATATACAACGTAGACCTTTAGATGCTCTAATTAGAAAAATGATCTTTTAACAATTCATGGTAAGGATAGAGGTAGAGGTAGACCTAAACTAACATGGATATAAATAATTAAAAAAGATATAACTATTTGTAATTTGAAGGTTGACTTGGTCTTAAATAGAGCAGAATGGAGGAAGCAGATTCATGTAGCCAACCCCATGTAGTTGGGAAAAGGCTTAGATGAGTTGAGTTGAGTTGAGAATACTATAGGATATGCAATAGAGATGTTTGAACCAAACAAATGCTTGGGATTTCAAAAGTTCCTAAATTTGATTTACTCATTATACTTCCAATTATTGCTCATGGGAAAGACCATGTTTTGAGATCATATGCATGGTGGATCTAGCCTGTAAATGAGAAAATATATTGAGTCAGATATCTTTTATAAGCTTTATTTATGGAGAATTGGTTTGTATTAATGCCTTGCCATAATTGACATGTGTTGGATTCTGCTTCTCACAAAAGGAGTGATGAAGCTAATAATCAAGAAAAGGATTGGATTAAGAGGAAAATGTGATGAAGGAGAAAGAGAAAGGATCAACGACTAGTTGTCTTTCTTGTATTGGATGAGGAAGATAATTGGTATTTCTCGGAAAAGGAATGCTGAAATTTTTTTGGGGCTTTCTTTTGTCACTCTAAGAGTTTGTTCATTGCATAGCAATTATGTTAGGTTGAAGCATCTTCTTTCAAAATATGACAAAGTTAAATTATCAGTTCATTATATATTTTTTGTTTTTAATTGTTTGTTGATCTTGGAAAGTATGGGTGAGTACCAATCCCTTTGATTTATGGTGCATTATGATTTCTTTAGTTTATTCCAGTTTAATAATATTTTTTTCCTTGTACGTTCTGTTGAGCACTTTTGCTTTGTTTCAATTTATATCACATGTATTCTCATATAATACTTATTGCTAGCTAGATTTACAATGTGAAATTGAATGTAATTGTCTTAATGTTTCACTGCAGGGACAAATCGTCCTTGGAATGGTGCGGCCTCCTCAAGCGGTAATCATATTTGTTTAAAATGTCTCATTTTATACTGAATAAGAGCCTGTATTGAAAAATATCAACCTCTCTTCTTTAGATGCCTAATATCCAGCAGGCTTTATCACAACCACAATCAGCACAGGTGGTGCAGCAGCCAAATGTTCAAACTGCTCAATCATTGCCCGTAGAATCTGGACTGCAGAGTCAAGCTAGTTCACCTCAACCCTCTGTATCAGCTAAACAGCAGCATCCTACTCAACCCTCCATGGCATTTCCATCTGCTTCAGTTCCTCCAATGAACTTTCAGTCACAGACCATGCCGTCAAATCCCCACTTGCAGCACCGCAGACTAAGAGTTTTCCGGACGCTCAATCTCCTTTATCACTTCCACAATCTTCCCAGATTCATAATCACACTGTACCCCCTCCTGCTCCTCCGCATTATTCTATACTTCCATCCCATATGCCTATTGTTTCTGGCCAGACACAGCAACCTCTGCAGACTCCTGGAGTATTTAATCAGCCACTGCAACCTCCTCTGCCACAACAACCTAGGCCATTTTCCATACAGCCTTTCTCTCATCAGCTCCATTCACAGATGCCTCATGCTCTTGGTTTTCAACCAACGAGTGCACCTCAACAGCTTTTGTCACAACCTATGTTTCATGTAAGTTGGCTATTATAAGCGACGTGTTGCTTTGCATTTTACAAATGTCTAAATTATTCATGAGATAAACCTTTTGAGTTGTTCAGTTAGGCAGCAATACCTCATCTTCCTTCCCACAAGGACAACCGCCACTACCAAGTCAACATCCGCACCAGCAGGTCTTCCAGGTTGGGATATTATTTCTGCTCCTGGACAAGATTGAGTTGTAACTTGCTGTTATATTCAACATCTGTAACATTTTAAATGTTTTGTATTTGGACTACTTTGATGCCAAAATATGGAACCATGCATGCTTTACTGATGTATGCAGTTAAACTGATCAACAAACTTGCATCTAGCTCTATTAAGTTAGTACACGACCAAAATAATTCTATACAAGTAAGCTCAAGACTGGGTGTAAAATTCACGAAGGGTGTCACTGGATACTCCCTTATGAGTTGGAAACAGATTGCATGACTGTTGAATGACTTTGCACTCATGATAGTTTATGCTTTATTATCACTTGAAGATCAAAAAAAAAAAAAAACTTAAGTAGGTTTATGGCTTTATGCTTTGACCTAATTATCTTCACTGCATATGTTCTGGTAGCTGAATGGTCAGTTGTGAGGCTGTTCACTGCCCTAGGCATAACTTTAACCTAACAAAATCAAAGTTGGTGTTTGTTTCCAGGGTGGTCCACCTCCTATAGGTCCGGACTATAGCAATCAAGCTGGGACCTCAATTCAAGCTGAAAGAGGGGCTGCTTGGGCTCGTGGCCTGCCTGAAAAAGCAGCTCCTGAGGCCCAATTGCCGGGACCACCACCATTGGTTTCTGGACAGACTGCCTCTGGCACAGGTGGTCAGCCACCTCGTCCACCACCGGTATTATCATCATGGCCATGTTTAAGTGTTCATTTTGTACGTTCCAAGCTCTGATCTGTCCTCTTATTGATTCTATCCTCTTTTTGTTTGTGCAGTTGACTCCTGAGATGGAGAAAGCTTTGCTTCAGCAAGTCATGAGCCTTACCCCGGAACAGATCAATCTTCTGCCTCCTGAGCAAAGGCAGCAGGTGCGTCAACTACAGGAAATGTTAAGATAGTGATGAAACCGGTGCTTCGTGTAAGATAGTGATGAAACCGGTGCTTCGTGTAGCGTGGAATGGCTTTTTGAGAAGATATGCAATATATGCTTGAGAATTAGGATCAGCTTTTACAGCGTGAGGGAGTGGCTTTTCTATATTGTTTGCTGAAACCGTCACAGGCTCTTCTTAATTGAGCTGTGCTTGACAACTGTTCACTGAGTTATTCATGATCTAGGTTTGTAATATCCATCGATATTGATGTTGTTTTTGTTATTTTTTGACATCAGTTTAATCTTTTATTTTTGGCCTAAGATTGTTCAAAATGTGTGCAAAGGCCAGTGAGTGAAGGCATCAAAGGGAGATGAATATTTCTGAAAGCAACAGCTATAGAATTATTCATTGGACCCAAATTGCTTATTGTAAGAGTAGCCAACAACTTTTGTCCTATCAGACTAAATCGGGCTTTCTGGGTGAATTTATTCTACCTATCAATGGTCAGTAATCATAAGCCTTTTGTCCGTGCAAAATGTTTAAATTTTGTCTTCATTATTTGTGCAATCATATACAATGATGGCGATCTCCTCGGTTTAATGATTGGACAAAAGTGGCGCATCATGCTCTCTACGGCAATGAGACCACTCACTCTCCATTTCAACCCGGTGCAATCTAATTTGTGTTCTCTCTATTGCTTTGGTGTCGGTGGTGCAATTTCGGTGTTTCTTTTTAAAAAAAGTCTTCGTGTGCCAAGTGTGGTTTAGCTTGTGCATAAAATCGATGATTAATGCGCGATACATACATATGTACATACATATTAAAAGCAATGAGTTCAGTTGAAGGCCGCTTACAAATTATCTCAAAAATCAGCTGCACCATAACAAGGGCCTCTTAAGTCGTCTTCTACCATGCGTGCAACGTATACTAAAACAATGTTCAAGATCCGCTAACCTGTCATTTGGGAATGAGACATTTGGTTCTATTTAATTGACTAATAATTTAAATAAAAAAAAAGTTTGGTTCTATTTAATTGACTAATAATTTAAATTAAAAAAAAGGTCATTTGCTTTTACTGAAGCTTTCTAATTAATTTATCTTGCACGAGGGAGGGATCAAGAAAGACCAAGAAAATCTAGAGCTATTTATCCCTGGAGGTTCTGCGGTCGGATTTCCTCCATGTGCTTCCGCCCCGGGATGGCCGAATCCAAGGGAGAGATGGCGACTAGAGAGCACAGCTGGAAGGATTCCCTTCTCCCCTCCCTTACTCTTATCTGTCTACCTTACCTCTCCTCTTACTCTACCTGTCTACCTTACCCACGCGGACAGCGTACCGACACGCGACGCCTCAGCTTTTTTTGTCCCTTTCTGTCTTTATCTTCCTCCGGAGGTGCGCATAGAAATTCCTATGCTGCATGCACTCCAATTCCAAATCCAGCAGAAACACATCGACATCGGCGTGGATCGGTGACCCAGCGAAATTTATATGCGGGCGGTTTGGAAAGAAAACAAGCCCAACGGCTGCATATGCCTCTCATCGGGCAGAGGAGGAGCGGCTCCTTTGGAGGCCGTACCCATAAAGCACTGAATCGAAAGCTACGCTATAACAGTCTCTCCTCAGAAAGGCCAGCAGCCAGCCCGAAAGTCTGCGTGGCTTTTAGCGGGAGGGAGGGAGGGAGGAGGAGGAGGAGGAGGAGGAGGAAGAGGAGGAAAGGAAAGGAAAGCAAAGCAATTAATCCATGGGTTGAGAGCTCCTCCTTTGGAGGCCGTACCCATAAAGCACTGAATCGAAAGCTACGCTATAACAGTCTCTCCTCAGAAAGGCCAGCAGCCAGCCCGAAAGTCTGCGTGGCTTTTAGCGGGAGGGAGGGAGGGAGGAGGAGGAGGAGGAGGAGGAGGAGGAAGAGGAGGAGGAAAGGAAAGGAAAGCAAAGCAATTAATCCATGGGTTGAGAGTGCTTGGGATTAATTAGAATGCTAAAACCAAATGGGGATCGAAGAGGCTATGGTACTGGTGTAGAGAGGGAAAGGTGTGGAAACGTAGATATATAGAGGGAGACTAGCTAGCCAGGGTACGTACGTACACTTTTTCATGCAGGGTTGGACGCTCTTCCCACTTTCCATGCGCATGTGCAATGCGATGTTTCTTCTCTTTCCGTTTTTCGTTTCTGTTAGATGGCTAGCTATATAGGTTGAGAGGTAGCCTTCCACTTTGATCTCATGCGTGTGATGTGATCTCAAACTCCAAAGAAAGACGTACAGCTGATCGATTGTTCGGGAGATTGCGAACCTCTCCATGGCTGCATGTTGATCAGCCTCTCTGGCTTGGGAACCACGAGGTGCAGGCGGGCCGGTCGTCGCTTGTGTTCACGGTGAATTCGTAGTAGTCGTCCAAATGGAAGTTAGTAAGGTGGTCATCGCTTCATGTTCAACCTGCAATGAAATCATCATATATCACCCTGCACACAGGGACCAGCGAAAGGGCAAGCAAGCGTCATGATGATTTTAATTAATTAGCAGGGTTGCAATATATTAATATTTTCATATGGTACTCAACAATTTGAATTTAGAAGTTTATAGGGCGAGAAGACTAAATTGTCAGCAATATATATAAAATATCACCAAGCGCTTGGTTGCATGCATGGTATCTAGCTAGCTATATATCATCTCTTTTCCGTTTTATATATACTGGTTGGAATAATCATCTTATAAAAAACGAGATGGATATAGAATAAAAGTTGAAAAATGCATGATGTAAATATAAATGCTATAATTATTCGTTCTGACAAAAATTTATTACGGACTTGCCTTTAAATGTCGACCCATCCTGCCTGCTGCCATCTATTTTCACTCATACGAAATCTTTGTTACCTTACCTTCACATAGGCCTAGACACAAAAACCCGTGGACTTCAACCATTTGGTCATGGGTAAGAGGACTTGCCACGAACCATCCTCACATAAAAATGCAAGAATTCCTTTGATGTGATCTATTGCGCGCGGCTACGGTTTTATTTTGTGTGTGCGTGTGTATCCCAAATTACACGTACAGTTGTTTATCCTTGCAATTAATTTTTTCCCCTCATCGATCTTAACAATACAGGTGGTAATAATAAGTCATCATGAGGATTTATTAAACCCTGAACTTTTTTCTCGAGAACAACCTCTTATTATTTGTTTGGCACGGTTAATACCTTTCAGTCCATATATATATCCACTCTAATTTTTATGGTTATCTCACTGCTTCATCTTTAAACTGACAGCGACCAGTGCTAAATAAATTTAGCATGGCTCGAAGACGTGAGAAGTGCGTTCACAGTCTGGCCGGAGATGCACTCTTGCCATTTCTCTCCTCCTAGCTAAAAGCTACAGTGTGGAACGAAAACAGTATCAAATACAACTATACAAATGAGAAATATTTTTCAAAAGAGTAACACGTACCCCACTTGCTCTGTGTTGTAGCCGCACTGTGTCGCTGATTGAAGCAGCAGCTGACCAAGCACTGTTTTCTCAGTGCATGAAAGTATGCATCAGGATATATTTTGCCGATGTGGCAGCGTTGGTAAGTTTATCACCATCGAGAAACAAATGTTGCCCGTTCGTCTTAAATCAATCAAGTATGATCTCGTGCAATTTCTTAATTAGTCCCATGATCTCAGCTGGCTATAAAAAGCACGCATGCACTCGAAATAAGATCTGATCTTAAGCACAACTAAAAGCCTCCCGGCCGCTTGCTTACTTTGTTGCACCATTAGTTTCTCGTTCCTGTGCTGATATAGATATCTAGCTTCATTTTTCGCAGACTTCTCATACCGGAGGTGATATCACATGGTGGAGAGGACCGTGAAGAGCATGGCAAAGGGCCGAGAGAGAGGTACAGAGACAGACATCCGGCAACGACAGACAGGGAGAGGAAATGTTTCAAATCATGTGAGGGGGGTCAGAGAAAAACCCTCCTCTCGTTATCCCTGATTGCAGGCATCCTTCCAGACCCAACTGTCAGTGCTCGGCAGAAGGCTATTCTTAGAAATCTACGACATCTTGTCACTCAAGGGTCACTTCTTCTTTTCTTGTCTTACTCCGAAGGTAAAGTAGATATTGTTTACTACTCCATGCGAATCCTAGTCAAGACTCAACTCAAGGGTGCTTTGTTTGATAGGTGCCCCGCCCGGCTCTTCTTTTTCTATTGATTGACTCTAAGAGAGCGGAGAGAGAGAGAGAGAGAGAGGGTTGGGTGGAGAGGAGGTAAGTGCATGCAGCCGTTTCTAGGAAGGGAAGTGCTTTTATGATTCCCGCTCCCGGACAAGGATATGGACTGCCTCGGTTTCGTAATTCTCCATCTACTTGATGCAGGTCAGAAATCGGTAAAGTTGGGCGGATCTGCTATTCATGCAGGGAAAACTAAAACTAAATCCAAATCGATGGTTTAATCTAGTGTCGACAGTGGATGACTAGGGCTCTAAGGGCTTCAAGAACCGATGGCATGCAGCACCGATCGATGGATCATAAATTGATCGCGTTAACTTAAGAATATAAATTGCTAAATATATTAATTCAAATTTATTTTTTTATTATTATATTAAAAATATATATATATCCAAATATAATGTGCATATATATATGCAAGTTACATAGCATAATCTATATAAATTATTTAATAAATAAGTTATATTTGGACTGACATGCATAAATATTTAATGCATGATATCTATTTTTAATTCATGTAATCCAAAATCGGATGTTTACTTGATCTAACTTATATTTTATATTTTATCAGATAGAATGTATAAATGCATAAAAATATTTTCTAATTGTTTTTTTTTCTCTTTCTATTATATGGATTTTATATATTGAATAAAGATATACAAGTAATTTTCTAACATTGGTTAAATAGATCTAATGGATTATATTTGGTTTTGCAGGTGGTGTTACATGAGTTAAACTATTTAATAGTCTTATCAATTATGGATTAGCAGATCAAATTAAAAAACGATTTGCTTGTTTAATAGATTGAATTTGATTTTGACCTAAATATATTTGTGCTTAATCTAAAGCCTTTAATTTCGTATTGAGTTGGTGTTGTATTCATGATTTGCATCCAAAATTGACATTCTAACTTTAAATGGACCGAATTTGGCCATCATCAGCTAATCTAGAACTTGCTGTAAGTCTTAAGATTAGGTCTACAGGTAACACATCTTCTTACTGGGACGGCCGGCTTTCATTATGAGTTACAGACAGGGTTAGTCTAACCCAAAAGATCTTGTAGCTGAAAATGTGAATTGACCTTTGTTGAACCTAATAGACCCCATTTGGGCATGCCATCAAATTGATTGATTCCAATTTTGCATATATCACTTAGAAAATATGGGATTTACTTTCAGGCCCATGTTTGAACCACATGTCTAATTTTTAGGTAAATTGGTCTAGGTTGGCAAGATTTAGCAGGAACAAGATTTATTCTAAGCTTCATGTGTACTTTATTTTTGAACCAAATATTGCATTGAGGGTTGCTGGTGAAAAGTAACTTCATAATACCGTGTTTGAAAGGCCACTTTTCTTTTATTGCCTACTGCTAGAAAAAGAGATTGCTCTTTATTTGCGTTGCATGATTCTTTGTTTAGTTTAGAATAATGGTTATTACTAGCATTTTTGATAGTACGTTAAGCACATTTTTGTCTCTTTAAGAATCCTAGTGTCTCAAGTTCATATTTGGCCGGATTTGCAGTATGCCGAAGTTTACAGAAGCGTTAAAGCTTCTGAATTTCAATGTTGTTGTTTGTTTCAGAAGAAGTTGCTGATCAAAAGAGAAGTTGATGGATAAGAAATATAAGTTTTGGGCATTAAAATATCATAAAATTATTTTTAATAACTATTGCTGAAATTCAGCTTAAATGATTTATTTGTAGAAGAGTATGAGAGGAGTATTAAAATATATACCACTAAGCACCTTGTTCAACAAAACATAATTAAATCTGTTGTCGAATGGTGGGATGGATCTCATCCCCTTTTCATTGAAGATATGAAAAGGTAAAAGCATGATTTAATTTTAGAGCTTCTTAGCCTGAAGATACGTACACACACACGCTACATTATAAAATGAGAGATGTACACGCTATTCAAACTTCGTGCGTCAACTTTAGTGGTCTGAATATCATAGTTTCTCTTTCATGAACATTTAGGAAAAAGATGATTAAAAGTTAAGTATATAACACGTGTGTTTCTATTTATTTAAACCTCTCTATGTAGTGTCTATACTTTTTTTTTCCCTCTATAAATCCAAAAAAAAATTGGACTCTATTTTGTAAAAATTCTTTTTCCACCATCTCTCGTCCACATTCCTCCACATTCCCAACTATGTGTATACGTATGGTGAATGTCAGATGGTAGGCTATAATTCGGAGGTACATTCAGCATTAGTTGGACACCTAGCCACCTTTGTATGTTGACGTTTCTTAACAGGAAGCAAACCATGGGGTGGTCAAATAAAGGACTAAGTGTTAGGTTTCCTTATAATGAAGATCAAGGAATTGTCTTTTTCTTTATGACGGAGCGTTAGTAAATGACGGAGGACACAATATTCAAATTATGGAATTTTCCAAAAAATATTAATGAATGAAGATAAAATTAGCTAACCTTTACCAAGCATTGAAGCATAAAGAATATGAGACAAAATCTAGAGTCTGGGCTCCAGTATGTCCATTAAGAAGCGCTAGGTAACGGACACAGATATGTAGAAAAACTTTAAAGGGTAAACTTGTTAAACGTTAAACTCAACTCAAGAGCATCGACCATGAGAGGGTAACTTCTTAGAATCTCTCCAAATTCCTTTGACAATAACATCCAATTTCTTTTAAAAGACAAATATCATTGTTTGAACAATGGCAACGTTGGGACTTCTCTCTCTCTCTTAAAAGGAAAAAAAAAAAAAAAAAATCTCTAGTAACAACCATATACAATATTATGAGCTCTCAACCATAATTTTAAGCTCATGGAAGGGGTACCCATGCTAGCTTGCTTCATGGGTACTGGTGCAGTATTCCCTGTTCAATGTAGAGTTGCACCGAGACACGTACGCTTGGGATCAATGCAGTTTCTCTGAAATGGTAACATATAACTATCAAAGTGAACAGAAATGCAGTAAAACCAGCAGTGTGAACATTAAGTTCTTAATATAGCAATGGGGAAGTTAGTGGGAAACATTAATAGACTGGTCTCTGAGCTGAGAGTTGATTTGGAGAGCATATGAGAAAGCAAAAGGAACCGAATTCTATACCATTTAAGTAGATGTGATGCAACTAGTGCAATGTTTTCTATACTGTTTTACATGTACACAGAACGTAATAGATTTGTTTGGACCAACGGAGACAATGGTGACGCAAATTGTAACCTGGTATCTATGCCCCTCAAAGCCTCCTAAACCTCAGCGTCGTTCAAATTTCCGGACAGGCTTTAATACAGTACAGTCATAAATAGGTCTCAGAGGGTACTCTCCTACAGCCAAGTGCACTTTGACAACAACTATACCACAAGCTAAGGTACACTGTGATGGTCCTCATCATTCAACTAGGCTCTCTTCCAGTCTATAGGCCAGCCTAGCATACCCTTCTTAACTAAATATCCCGGCAGCACTTTGTAAGAGGTGCCCTTGTCTTTATTGCCCACTAAAGGATGAGCCCTTATTTATCGTGTCCACAGTCACACGAGCTAGGAAAGTCCCCACCGATGCATCTCACGTGGTGTACACTACTCATCCACATCTCTGCTCCTGTCAAAGGATCCAGTTGAGGTGAGGTGAGGTGAGGTGAGGTGAGGAAGGGTTATAGAGGAAGGGAAGTGTGTGAGGCTCACATGGAAACCTCCCATAGTAAATACACAGGCAGAGGCTCAGTTTATCTATCTCCGGGCACAGGATATGAAGCAGAGAGAGAGAGAGAGAGAGAGAGAGAGAGGGGAGTAGAGTAGGGCTGGTAGGGGTAGGGGGGTGGCGGGAGCGAAGGCCACGTCCCTCTCAAACTTCCCACATCCCAACCAAAAAGTTAAACAACCACGACTTCCTCCCCAAGCCCCTCATCGTCTAACAGTCACAGAAACCAAGGCCGTTAGCACTTCCGTATTATAAATAGGGATGGCAATCCGCTCCGGTGGGCTCAGTTGCGGGTCCGGCTGAATATATGAATCGGATCAAAAATTCCAAATATTTTTTGTAAAGAAAAGTCATTTGTGATCAATTTGATAAACGGATCGATCAGAATAAATGGATCGATCAGGTTTTAATCGGGTCAAATGAATTTAAAATGGACCAAACGAGTCTTAAACCAGTTAGTTAAGTGTAGTTTGGATTAAATAAATAGATTAAATATATATATATATTTCAAATGGGTTAATTAAGTGGGTTCTTGAACAGGGCGGGTCACGATCTGACTCAATTGTCAGATTAGTTCAAACGGATTAAATAGATCAGTGATTTAAATCTGAACCCCATCTAATTCAATAAATGGATCTAGATCGATCCGCTTACCACCGAAACCCGTCAATGCCAAGTGGGGAACAGGGAGAGAGAAAGCGACGGCTGAGCAGTGGAAAACTGATAGAGAACTTTCAAGTCTCCCCACCTCTCTCTCTCTCTCTCTCTCTCTCTCTATCTCTATCACTTTCTCCCCACCCTCACTTTAAAACAGCCTTCCCTACATTGCAGTCCCAAACTGCAGTCTTTGCTCTTTGGTCTCCACAACCTTTCTTCCGTCTCTCTTTTTCTTTCCCTTGTCTTCTGCTTGACTGGACTCACATGTCACCCTTGTTCCATTCATCCTCTTATTTCATTTTTTTTTCCTTTCATCTTTTTTGAAGCTCTCCTTTTGGAAACCTAACAAGTCGTGTTCTTCGTTTTGATTGCAGGAGACCAGAGGGAAACCCGTTAGACCTCAACAACTTGCCGGAGGAATACGGCAAGCAGGTTTTGGAGGAGAGCTCGACAACAACTGCTGCATCCACCGATACTACTAGTACGTTGGGAAGGATATATGAAACAACTAGGGAATATATTTAAATAATAACTTTAGACAACAATTTTGGGTTTTTTAAGTAAAGAAAAGAGAGAGGGAGAGTAGGTGTCACTGGTTCATTAGTTCCGAGTCTAGGTTTCGTCATGAGTTTTTCGTTTAGTTAATCAGTAATTTATTCAAAATAATAACATGGTGCAGGGTTTAAGAAAAAGAAGAGTGGAGGAAAGGATGATAGCCCAAAGGTTTACGAGTGCCGGTTTTGTTCCTTAAAGTTCTGCAAGTCTCAAGCATTGGGTGGTCACATGAACCGGCATCGCCAAGGCAAGAGCACTGTTATATATAGTCTTTTCACTGCCAGATTAGAATCATGGTTCTCGAAGATTTCTAGCACTATTTTAAAAGTTTACTCGATAATATGTAGCATCGCTCCCTTTTAGCTAGTAGTGTTTAAGAATTTATGTTGCTTTCTTTTGATTTGATTAGAGAGGGAGACCGAGACTCTTAACCGTGCTCGTCAACTCGTGTTCAGCAATGAAGGTCTGACCGGGGCCGGCGCTCATATGGGGTAAGTGACCAAAAGATTTTGCTTCATCTTACATTCCCCTATATCTATCTATCTATATCTATATATATATTTCCTTCCTGTTGGATTCTCAAATAATGTTTGATCTTTTATTTCCGATTGCGATGCCAAAACTCTTCTGTTAGTCAGTTGTAGTCTTAGAGATTATACTGATGCTATGTAATGAATCCATGACTTTCCTCCTCCTCCTCCTCCTCCTTGTATTCTTCTTCATGATAGCCATTTGAAGTTAGTTGACAATCTAGGCCTTAATGATGTAATTCTTTGTTCAAAACAGCAGCTTGAGAGATCTAAATCTCGGGAGCACACAAACAATCCCTCCAGGAGGCTTTCAGCTTAGAGGCGGCAGCGTCGGAGAGCCATGCCTTCAATACCGGCCTGTCTACCCAAGGCTAGCAACACAACCACAACCTCTACAGCCATATGTTTACCCAACCTCTTCCTCACACCCCATACCTTATCAACCATCCTACCCTCCTTCCCATCCTTCTATCGGTGATTACTTTATAGGCCATGCCCTCAACAGTAGTTCCCAGAGCCAGGCAAATCACCCCAGCTATGGAACCGATTCGAGCTACACCTGCTTTGGAGCCCCTCTTGCTCACAGCTTCCCCGTGGAAGGCGTACGAGCGCCTGCGACTAGAGAGGTTGCTGGCAATCAAGCGGATGGGACGAATTGGAGTTGTAGCTATGGACATGGCCACACCGTGGATTCCTCCTCTGCCATGGATCCATCTCGGGATAACTTCTGAGGTCAAGGGACTGCAAACACCTCCTCGTTCTGAATAAAACAGGAAGCTGGAATTGGCCATCTGAGTGAGTTATTGGAACAGACCTGTATTTTCTTCTTGCATGTTTTTTCCGCTCACCACTTTGGGTTTAACGGTGAAGTGAAAGAGAAATGGATATCAACTGCGAAATGTTAAATTATTTCTCTCCCTCTCTGCGGCCAAAAACCACACCCTCTTTTTCCAGAAAAGGGGCACCTTGAAACCTAAGGCGGCTCTTGGTTGAAGCGTTGTTGGGACAATAGGAGAAAAGGCCGAGAGAATGGAGGCAAGGGTTGCACTCCACCTTCAGTAATATTTTTATTTTCTCGAGCATGACTTGTCAAACCTAATGTTCTTAGAGCTCTGGATGCTGCCAAACACTTTAATCAGCGAGTCTGAAACCGAATAAAAGCTTTCCAATTAAGTGTTATGGCAAGGCCAACCAGCTATAAACATGTAGCCTGAGCAGTCTATGTTCACTTTTATCCGAACTTTGACACAAAATCACAAAGAAACAATAACAAAGCGAAACGAAAAAGAATGGATATTTGGTTATTCTTCCTTTCTGTGTTCTATGATTGGAATGCACGTCACCACAAGAATCCAGATAATAAAATAATTTAATTCAGGGAACGACTCAAATCTACTTTTTAAGTACTAGCATGATTGTGGATTGGACCATTACTGAATGGAAGTAGAAACTAAGTTGGACTGAAGAGTACTGTGCAGCCGCATTTGTTGTGGTGGTTTAAGGCGCCAAAAGTACATTGGAGTTCCGATATCATTAGATTCCGTTGAGTGGTGATCAAGAGAAATTGGTAAGAAAGCCCTTAAAGAAAAAAAAAAAGAAGGAGGATGATGCCAAAGGGAAAGGTAGGGCTCTTTTATGATGATGAACCTAAGCGAAGATATGTCGATCTTCCTCTATGCAAATCAAACTTAATAATAATTGCAAAGTAATGCAAGACATGAGTAATTTAGATGGTTCAGCAGCAGGATACCTAAATTCTAAGGATATGATCAAATTCAGAATCCAATCATTTTCTTTATTTTTGGATCCATACAAGCATCTTAATTATCTTTTTCATTTTTTTATCTTTAAAATTTATAAACTATATGAATCAAGGATAAAAGAGATAATCGAATTTAGACTTAACTACATTTGAATGTAGCTAAGCCTACTTCTATATATGAAGAGAAAGAAAGAGATATTCCAACATTAGTACTAACTGTATGCATGAATCTAATATGCTGGAGTAATAAATTAGAACCTATATTTCGACTTGAACCAAGTTGAAACATCGTAGAAGGTGATAAATTAACTTCAGAGGTAATTGATCATTGATCATAGACCTTGGATTTAACATTACATGTTCTTCTATTGCCCTTCTAAATTTGGTCCTCTTGTTGTTCTATGCCTCTTTTTTTTTTTTTTTTAATAAGAGAGAATAAGACCACAATATAAGTGTTGGGGAAAAGAAACACCTCTAGCATCTACCACAAGATTAGAGAGAAGTACATTAGAAGGTCTATCATTCTAACATATAGAAAGAGGGAACGATGTCACCATAGAAGCTAAAAGGCCCATCACCTGATTACATTCCATGTAAGTATGACTGAAAAATAACTTTATTTTTTACAAAATGAAGGAGCGCCTTTAAGCTGCGAAGTAGGGCCGGGTAAAGGAAAGATAAGTCATTCTGAAGCCCTTAAATTACAATAAAAAGAATCTCCTTCAACAATAATTCTGAGAAAGAAGAGAGAAAGAGAGAGTAACTTGATGACACCGTAGTAGGGCACCTAAGGTACAAAGTAAAGAGATAAAGGAATACTATTAGTTGAGAGGAACTGAATGAACTTTAAATTTAATCTCTTCCTTTCAACTGGTGTTAAAGGAAAAGTAGTGTCAAATGAGCTTGAGCAAAGACATCAAAATCTAACTTCAACCACCTTGGTGATGGGGAACACCAACAAATGTAGGTTGACAAGGACTCTCCTAGTGAGTTAGAGGAGGAAGAGAGTCTCCAGATATTAGGAGTGCAAGAAAGCTCATACGCATTGAAGAAATCACTCGTTATACAATCAGCCTATCATAAAAGACTACAAATACTTGGTTACCTTTGTTGGAAGATTTCATTATTCCTCCACCTCCAAAGGAAGAAAAGAATATAAAGTAAAAAGATTTGTCTCCTTTCTATGAATGAATCAAATGGCTTCAAACAAAGGTAAGAAAAGAACATATAAAGTCCAAAGGAGGATGATCAACACCTAACAAACTCCACACTTGTTAAGACTTAGAACAAGCAATAAAGTGATGATCCAAGATTTTGAACTTTCAAAAGCATCTGCCTCATATAGGATAGAAAAATGATATGCAAGAAGGGCGGCAGTAGAAGGACTCCTCTAAATAAGTCTCTAAAGAAAAATCCAAACCCGATGTGCTACATCAAGGTTTTACACTTTTGTAACCAATTGAGAAGTCACATTCCAAGAGTAAGATAGAGAAGAGAAATGGACATCCTTCACATCAACGTCTTTGTAAGATGATCCCTAGGTGCAAACATCCTCCTGGTCATCCCTACTAGTAGGCACTGTCATAATGAAGTCAAATAATGGGCAAAAAATATCAATGAAATGAGGTTAAAATTCCAACTATTGTGAGAATCAAATAATTTTTATACTATACAATTTGGAGTGATAGATGAAACATCATAAGGGATAGGGAGTTTGGTCGTAGGTATCGAGAAAAATCAAGGATCCATATCTCATCTTATTGATTTGTCATTACCAATAGATCAAATAAATTCATCAGCAATCAAGCTGCAGCATTTAGTAATAGCCTTCTAAATAAGAGATAACCTCGGTCGAGGATGATAAGAGCTCTAAGATCTATCAAATTTGTACCTGAACGTAAGCCATCGATAAAAAAGTGAAGAAGGTTAACCTTCCCTGCCATCTTACTAAGCAAAGCAAGCCACCAAGAGGTAAGAAGAAGAATCCCTAATCCACCAAAATACTAAGAAAAACAAATCGTGTTCCAAGATAAAGTATGAACTACTCGATTGCCACAGTTGTGGCCTTAAAGAAAACTAAAAATAGTTCTCTAAAACCAGGGGATGAAAGCAGATTAAACAGCTGTGTAGGCCACCATGAACTGGAATTGAATAAAGCACTGATTTGATCAAGATACACCAACTAGCTAGGGAGAGAGCATTCCACTTCCAAGAATCAAGTCTCGCCATAATTCTATCCCGAACACCTTGCAAGTCCTCCATAAGAATTCTCCTAGGTTGAATAGGAATACCCTAATATATACCAAGGTTATGAACTAGACGGATAACTAGAAAGGAAGCCAACTGAGTAGCCTTCTTACTCCTAATCTTTGAACTTAATAGAACCACAAACATTTTCAAGTTAATAGACTGGCCCAACTAACAGTAGTAGTCAAGAAGGATGAATTTTAATGGTCTATAATCCTTAAGAGAGGTATGAGAAAATAGAAGGCAATCATCAGCAAAGAAGAGATGGAAAATAGAAGGATCCAACCAAGTTCCTTGAATGCCTCAAAGATTTCTCACATGCATGCTCTCCCTTAGGGAATAACATATTAACGCACATGATGAACAAGAATAGAGATAGTGGACAACCTTGGCGCAATCTCAAACTAGTTTGAAAAAACTCAGTAGGAGATCCATTCACTAAAATAGATAGATGAGGCTCCTAGGTACACCCTCAAATCCACCTTATCATTCTTTCTGGAATACCAAAGGCATATAACACATCTATCAGAAATCCCCAATCAACCTTGTCATATGCACATTCCATGACAAGTTTGAATGACATAAGGGGTTGGCCTCAGAGAGCATTATGAATAGAATGAACAATATCTTGCCTCAAAATGACCTTATTACTAATAACTCTCCTAGTGATGAAGGCTACATATTCTTCAAAAATTAATTATGGATGACTTTCCTTACATTACAAGAATTTTATATTTTAGCAACGCCAATTAGCAACGCCAAAAATAATCATCACTAAATAGGGATGAAACAATGATACATAGCCCCATCGAAAAAACTAATGATTAAGTAGGATGAATTAGCGATGAATAAAATTAGCAACGTGCATAGCAATGCCGAGGCATCGCTTATTAGCAATGCAACACACACGACATCCCTTAGCGATGTCGTGTGCCTTGTTTAGTGACACATGCACGTCACTAAACTAACGAGGCGCGCCTGTTTATTTTTTCTTTTTTTTTTTCTATGGCCGCACACACCCCCACCCTTGTTTCCCCCCACCCCTCCACCCCCGCCCTACATTCCTGCGCCCCCCCCCCCCCTCGTTCCTAGCCCCTTGCTGGATCCACCCATCGGGTCAATCCTCCTCTTCGGCCGCGTCCCGCTAACCCCAATTACTGGATCTCCCACTTGGGTTGCGTCCCCCTACCCTCCCTTTGCTGGATCTCCCTCTGGGTCGCATCAGCCTCCCCTTCGATTGCGTTCCCTCGGCTCAGTCCCCCCTTGCTGGAAACCCCCCCAGGCTACGTCGCCCCCCCTCTGGCCATGTTCCCCCTACTCAATTCCCCCGGGCGCATTGCCCCCCTTGGCCGCATCCCCCCTGGCCACATTGGCCTTTCTTTTGCTAGATCCTGATCGCTATCGTTGGTGGTTAAAAATAAAACCTACTCACTACTATAGCTAGTGGTGAATCAAAATCGTATCCTCGAGGATCAAGGGCAATTATTTCATGAAAAAGAAAAAAATCATATGTAGAGAATTATATTAAGAATAGCGATTATTAAAAGATAACAACTAATTAATTAATAAAATTAAAATAGCAGAAGAAGCAATCCAGGAATCTGAATCCATCATGCAAACAGGTTTTATCTTCTTTTCTTTATGTTGTACTAGCAATAATTTTTGCAAATTTAAGGTTAGAATAATTTATCTCTTATCAGGAATATATCATATTAGGAGATCATGGTACGTCCTCTTAGAGTATAAACTATCTAATTATTTACAAAGTTAAAGGTCTAAACTACTATACTACGATCTGTCTCTCTTTGACACATACTGTATTCTGAGATCATGGCACATTGATAGAGGGTACAGGCCGTGTATGCCAAATTAAAACCTTAATAAAAAATATAACTTGAAAGATATATGGAAGAAGAGCATATTTTTATTGCATAAAAATAAAGAACAAAAAGAAAGATAGAACCAGGTTACATGCTTCATCATTATCCCAAGTTGAGGGAATCTAACCGCGCATTGCTATTGCCAGCATCCCTCCATAATTTTCTCTTTCAGACCTAAATACAATGATCTAAATAAAAGAAAAATAAAAAGAACTTTGAAGAAAACTCTATCCTTTAACTACTATATGAGGTTCTTCTTTTATAGAGCTTATTTAGGGCTTTCTCATAGTCAAAGTTGAAGTCAATCAGGCTCAAGATCATTAGATATTATGAAAAAAACTCCTCAACCATTCGTTCCACATCACCTACCTTAGTTTGCATCGAGAATCATGCGAAATCATCTTTTTTTTCTTTTCGAGCAAACAGAGTCTTGATTTAAGTGTTGTCTGCATCGTTGGACTCTAAAGATCAAGCTCTTTTCATTTATAGGCTTCTTTTCTGCAACCATCTATAAAAAGTATTAATTCTTAATAAATTTAAAGTAATTAATATTTATTTTAATGATTAAATTAGGATAATATATAGATTATCACACTCTCCAACTTAATCATTGCTAGTCCTTTGGCAATGAATTAAAAGAAAATCATATGTCACTAATATTCTCTTTTACAAAATTAAATTTAGGCTTAAGGTTAAAAGAAGCTAGCCAGTATCACTAATTAAGTATTGAGTTTTTGAAGTAAATTTTACAGTCAGAACTATTAGAAACTTTCTTAGAGTTCATCCATAGATTTACAGAACTTGTGTTTATGATGGCTAACTTAGCATTTCGATACTAGCTTGTAAGGAATAATGATATCTTCGCTTATCACTTACTTTGATCAATTTTCTATACACCCTCAAATTAAGCACCTGACCTGAGGTAGCTTTCATATTGCTTGATATATATATAGCGATATCTTCATACTACCCACTTTTTGACGCGAACAATAATGCTTACTTAGGCGAAGATGCTTGGTTACTCGATAAAAAATTAATGTTTAGACTTACTTTTTTTAATATATATATATATATATATTTTTTTATTTTTTATCAAACATGTAGCTCTTTCCTTAAATTCAAGTTTCTCTTATTGGGGTGTATATCAATTACCAATTTTTAATAATGATTGAATCTTCAATTAACCTTACAACTAATACCTAGTTTTTCTTGTCAGTATGCATTCGCAATGAAAGTGCTAATAGCCTTCATATGACCTAAGTAGCCGCTAAAAATCTGATAGCTAGTCTACTTTTTAGCTCGCTACAGTAATTAGCCAATACTTTCTAACTTTATTACCTTTTCCTAATCGATTTTGCTCAAGAATTTCTTTTATGGCACATAATTTATAAAAAAATTTAATTTTTTTTAAAATTGCCAAAGTGTTTTCAAAATATTTTTAAAAAAATTTTTCTTACCCCCAACTTAATTTTCATTGTCCTCAATGGAGTAATAAAGAATAAAATAAGAAAAAATATCACTTGGATGAGATATGCCTTGTGTAATATTAGGAGTGATCGTGCGGAGCAGTCTCTTATTCCTAGAAATAAGAATTACAAAAATAAAGGTCAGAACATAAAATTTTAGGTTGCCTCCAAAAAAGTGCTAAGTTTAACATCTTCAGCCAGATATCATGGCTCATTCTGATTATCATTGTCAAGGAGTTTGATTATCTCTTCCCTTACTACTTTCTTCATCGGTTGGTTTAAGTTTTCCTTGAGGATCTCTTATAGGCTTGGTTTCTTTCTTAAGTGAATCATATGTTGAACGATCGAGGGGCTAATCCCTTTTATATTAATCATGGTCCATCTTAATGCTTCTTTATTCTTCTTTAATAGTTTTTCTTCTTGTGAGGAGTCTAGGTTGGTTGAAATAATCACAAGCAAGGTTTCTGATGGACCTAGGTATGCATAGTTGAGATGCTTAGAAAGTGGTTTCAGTTCTAATTTGGGTACTTCCTTTATTGATAGTTTGGGTAATGGTTCAGGTACTTTCTTACTGGTTCAGTTAAAAGTTTTTATCTTGATTTTCATCAATTACAACAATCTCATTAATTTTCTTTTATCTTGGTTTATGCAGATTTCTAGGTCAAGCTCTTCATCACTAAGGTCAATTGGATCATAAATAGTATATTGAATATAATTTGAGTTGCTCGTTTGATGTGTATTGATAAGATTAAAAATATTAAGATCAATTAACATATTTCCAAAGAAAAGTTTTATTAGTCCATTTCAGCAATTAATTAGGGCATTAGCTGTGGCCAAAAATAGTATACCTAAAATCGCTGAAATGTGGCTCTTTGGGTTATCATCGGTTCAGTTTTTAAAATTATAAAGTCCATCGAATAGATAAAGTTACCAACTTTGATCAATATCATCTACTATTCTCTTGGGCACTTTCAATGAGTGATCTGCTAGTTGTAGGATTATTTTCATAGGCTTTAATTCTTTCAACCCTAGTTGCTCATATACAGGGTATGAAAATATTAGCACTTGTTCCTAAGTCTAATAGAGCCCTATTTATGAGGGTATTCCCCATAATGCATGAAATAGTGGGTGACCCTAGATCTTTGTATTTCACTGGCATGTGGTTTGATAGGTAGGAACTCACACTGGCTACCAGAAAGGCTCTTGAGCACATTGGTGGTATTCTTTTTGGTACACAGATCCTTAAGAAATTTAGCATAGATTGGACCTGTTGGATCATGTCCAATAAGGGGATATTCACTTTAACTTGCTTAAAGACCTTTAAAATCTTATCGAATTGGACTGAATTTGGATTGGACTTAAGTCTATTTGGGAATGGTGCTACAATCCTAATTTTTGGTTTATCTCCTTTTGACATGGGCTTAGCTGGTGGGTTGGGCATTACATTATACTTTGATGCCTCAGGTGTTTCGGGCTGACCCAGCTCAATAAGTTGTTCAAGTAGTGAGACTTCTAATTCTTCTTCTTTATATGTATCCATTTGATTATCTATTTATTTTTTAGATCTTAATGTATGAATGACATGTAGTTGTTAATCTGGGCTCCTTATTTTGATCCTTGAATGTTTAGGTTCCTAGGGTTAGCTTCGGGCTGACTCAGTAGCTTACCCTATTCTCTTTCACTGATTGTTGTGACTAGTTGACTTATCTGGGTTTCTAGTTTGCAATGATTATGTGTGAGTGAAGGAGTTGAGTATTCATTTTTAGCCTTTTCAATGCTTGTAACACCTTCTTTTCGAAAGTAGGATCATGATTATTTGTGAGGTTAAGGAGCACTTGGATATTGGGAATACGATATGCTTCTGAATTAGATTTCCTGATGGTTAGGCCTAATTAATGTTGGATTGATGATAGGTTGGGATTTTCATAAAAATTTGGATGATTTCGTCAGCTAGGATTGTAAGTATTCGAATATAGATCATTTCCTAATCTAAGAGCCATTCGGGTTTAGGCTTGGTAGGCTTGCTCCTAAACAAGCTCAGAAAATTGGTATAAGGTTGGACATTCACCTATAGAATGGGTCAGACTCGAATAGATTATAGAAACCTCATGTAATTGAGTAGATGGAAAAGATGTGTTCCAACTTGTAGAATTTGGTTAAGTTTTTGGGATAGTTCATCAACTTTGATATAGATGTCTATACTAACCTATGTTGTATATTCACCTCTCTTAGGTTATGTGGGAGGATCTCTACGAGCAGACATGTGATGTAATAAATTCTAACTCAGTGTCTCAAAGAGTTGCCAAGCTTCATGTTCATTTTCAACATAAACGTCCCACCACATGAAGCATCAATCATTTACCAGTGCTTTTCTGATAAATCATATAAAAGCACTGGACTAGTTGCCATTTGGGTATGGCATGATGTGGATATTTTTTAATTAATTCTTTTAATCTCTTCCATGTCTTATAAAACATCTCTCCATCTATCTGAAAAAAACTTGTTATGGCTTTTCTAATTTGATTAGTTTTACCTATAAAAAGTATTTCTTGAGAAACTCTCTCTGAAAATGGTCCCAGATTGAAATTGTTACAATATCTAATGAATTTAACCAATATTTGGCTTTGTCCTTGAGAGACAATGGGAACAACTTAAGTCTAAGGCATCATCAGAAAAATTTTAAATTTTTACAGTCGAATAAATCTCAAGAAACTCATTTAGATGTTTGTAAGGGTCCTCATTTATAGGTTCATAAAATGAAGGTAACATTTGAATCATGCTTGACTTAATCTCATATTGAGTGGTCTCCACTAGGGCACTTGAATGCAAGAGAGTAGTATACTTTGAAGGAGTGAAATATTCCTTTAACTTGCGTGGTGGATTATTTTTGTTATTAGGGTCCATAATTCTAAGTCTGTTTGCTCTAAAGGTTCTTCTGTATCAAGATCTAAGGATACAAGATTAGGTTGTGATGATCGGTAACCAAGCATACACCCTATCGGTGTACTCTAAAGTAAACATAATTTTTTTTAGCTAATGTAATAGAAGAGAAAGGAAAGATTCTAAAGAAAATATCCTAAAAGATTCTAGAACTAAAAGCAATGAAAAATAATTTAATTAGGATTTAATAATTATTAGCAATCAAGTTAACAAAGATTAGACTTTCTACTCTAGACTTAACCTAGTTCTAGACAGCTCCTAACTTTTAAGACCATCTTAGAGCCCTCTAAGTCAAAAATTAACTGATCAACTAGCCAATTAGTGATAAGCGAATGGAATCAATTAAATAACCTTTTCTTTTTCTTTTTAGACAATAATTAATCAGTCAATCCCAATCCGGTCTAACTCTTTCGGATGCCTTATTCTATTGAGCTCGAGTTTCTTAGGGGCTGACATCTAGTTAATTTTAGAATTAAAAGCTTGGGTTAATGCAAAGTAAAGGACGTGGTCTATGGACCAAGAAAGGGTGATCAACTCTCACCTTATCTTGATTAGGAGTTTGTGCCTTAAAGTATTTTATAAAAATGCAATACAATTTAAACAAGGTGTCCAAACAAGTTAGAAAGTTTTTAAAGTTTATCATTTATTTTCTTAAATTAATTATATTTTATGGAAAGTATCTTAGGATTTTCTTTTAGGTTCTTTAAGGTAAGTTAATTAGGTTAAAAGTGAATTTGTGATAAAAAAGTAATTTTTTTAATGTTAAAAAAACAAGAAAATCCAATAATTAAGGTAACTCAAAAAAAAATAATAAGCTAAAAAGAGCAATACTATTCAATAAAAAAAATTTACGCTTTTTTATATAGAATCATGAATAATAATGAAATATTAAAAAATCAAAAATAAGAATTAAAAAAATAAAAAATTATGATAATTTTTTTATTTTTTTAATTATTTTTTATGAACTAATCATGTCTGGATCTTTGGCAATAGCATCAAAATTTGATCACTATCGTTGGCAGTCAAAAATAAAATCTACTCACTACTATAGTTAGTGGTAAGTCGAGATCGTATCTTTGGGGATCAAGGATAATTATTTCATTAAAAAAATAATTTAACTGTAGAGGATTATATTAAAATAGCTATTATTAAAAGAAATAACTAATTAATTAATGAAATTAAAATAGCAGGAGAAGCAACCCAGGAATCCGAATCCATCATACACACAGGTTTTATTTTATTTTCTTTATGTTGTACTAGTAATAATTTTTACAAATTTAAGGTTAGAATAATTTATCTTTTGTCAAGCACATACTGTATCAGGAGATCACGATATGTTCTCTTAGAGTACAAACTATCTAATTATTTACAAACTTAAAGGTCTAAACTACCGTACTACGATTTGTCTCTCTTAGTCACATACCATATCCTGAGATTACGGTATGTTGATAGAGGGTACAGGCTGTGTATGTCAAATCAAAACCTCAATTAAAAAAATAACTTGAAAGATATATGAAAGAAGAGCATGTTTTTATTGCATAAAAATAAAGAACAAAAAATGATAGAACCTGATTACAGGATTCATCATCATCCCAAGTTGAAGGAATCTAGCCATGCATTGCTGCTGCCAACATCCCCTCTATAATTTTCTTTCCCAGGCCTAAATACAATGATCTAAATAAAAAAAATAAAAAAAACTTTGGAGAAAACTCTTTCTCCTAACTACTGCCTGAGGTCCTTCTTTTATAGAGCTTGCCTAGGACTTTCTCCTAGTCAAAGTTGGAGTCAATCGGGCTCAAGATTGTTTAGATATTATGACAAAAACTTCCCAGACATCTGTTCCACATTACTTTCCTTAGTTTGCATTGAGAATCATACGAAATCATCTCTTTATTCCTTTTTTGGCAAACAAAGTCTTGATTTGAGTACTGTTCGCATCCAAAAATCAAGCTATTTCCATCTATAGGCTCCTTTTCTACAACCATCCATAAAAAGTATCAATTCTTAATAATTTAAAGTAATTAATATCGCCCCCCCCCGTCACATCGCCCTCCCCACGACTGTTGTTGCTTACTTCTTCGTAGAGGTATCATGTCCATTTCTTGCTTAATTTGTTATCTATTTATGAAAAATAATTTTAGTGTTTCATTTTTTATAATTTTGTGACATTATTTGTGTTATTTGTTGATTATATGCAATCTTCTTATATGAAATCTATATTATATGTTATTTATTAATTATATGAGTTTTTTAAATAATATATTGTTTCGGTAAATATGTTGTATAATGTTAAAAAAAATTTGCATTTTGTTGGTTGACATTCATTTTACTCAAATCAATTATGTAATGCACTTATGTAGTGCCCTATTCTATAGTCTCGGTGTGCAATTAGGTAGTGCAGAATTGCACACCAATATGCATTATAATTCTGCACTGCTGTTTAAAATTTTTTTGACAAACACATTTTATTTAAAAATTATTAGGTTTATTTAGATTAAATGCACATTCTTCATAGATCATTTGCATTGGTTGGCATACTTGGTGTTGTGGCACATTCGTCAGCTTAGTATTGACTATACTTCTTGTTATGTGCTTTTATTAATAAAAAAGTGAATTATTATGTGATAACTAGATATTAATATCATTATTTGTCACTCAATGTTTCAATTTAAATATAATTTTTTTATACAGAATAATTTAAAAATGAACGATGATCGCTCATGGATGTATGAAAGGTATAAGGATAATTTTCTTAATCCTAAAATTTTCAATGAGTTAGAGAGATTTATTGCATTTGCATGTAGTCAATTAAAGTGGATGGATGGGCCCAAAATTAGATGCCCATGTAATATGAGAAAGTATCAGAACAAAGTATATAGGGATATTGAAACAGTTAAAATCAATCTTTGTAAAAATGGTTTTCTGCCTAGTTACTACAAATGGTACTGCCATGGAGAAACTGAGGTTATAGAAGAATCAAGCAATTAGAGGGCAAATATAGTTTATAAAACAGTGAAGAATTATGTAGCAGTAGAAAATTATAATATGGCAGTGGAGAATTATAATCCATATGAGAACTTAAATCGTTATGAAAAAATGGTGATGGATGCAGTGGGCCTGGGCTTAAATTCAACCCATTTTTATGAACAACCAAATCTGAAAAGCCAACATTTCTATAATATGCTAGGTGCTGCAAATGAACAATTATGGCCTAGGTGTGAAAACTATTCGCAGCTCGATTGTTGAACATTAAGGCTAAACACCACTTATCTAAAGTGGCATTTGACGCAGTTATTGGGTTAATAAGGAGGTACTCCACCTAATAATGTTATTAGTGATATATTTTATAAAATAAAAAAATTATTGCATGGGCTTGGTCTATCCATTGAGAAGATTGATTGCTGCTAGAATAATTACATGCTTTATTGGAATGTAAATGTAGATTTGGTGATTTGTAAATTTTGTGATGAATCTCGGTTCATGGAAAGGAGAAGTTCAAATAGAACGAGACATGTGGCTTTCAAAAGAATGCATTATTTTTTACTGATACTATGGTTGCAAAGATTGTACTTATCAAAGGTTACAGCTGCAAATATGAGATGGTATGCAGAACATGAAGAAGAAAAGGATGTTATGCGCCATCCGTCAAAATCTATAGCATGGAAGTATTTTAATTATACGCATCCTAATTTTGCATTTGAAAAAAGAAATGTGAGACTTGCTCTATGTGCATATGGATTTCAACCATTTGGACAATCTAGACAACAATACTTTTGCTGGCCAGTAATTGTATCTGTGCTTAATTACTCTCTTGGCTATGCATGAAAGACTCTTTCATGTTTTTGACAGTGTCAGTATCTAGGCCATCAAATCCTAAAGACAAGATAGACGTGTTCTTGCAACCCCTAATTTTAGAACTGAAATTATTGTGGGTAGAAGGGTTTCTCACCTATGATATTTCAATGACAAAATTTCATTATGAAAGCAGCCCTTATGTGGACAATTAGTGATTTTTTGATATATGCCATATTTTTTGGATTGAGCATTGTTGGTCGTTTAGCTTACCCTTATGCATGAAGAATTTAGATACTTCATGTTATCAAAAGTGGTAAGCAATCATGGTTTGATAATTACATAAAGTTTTTGCTATCTAGGCACCATTATAAAAATAACATGATGATATTTCTTAAGAAAACATTGATTAAAAAAAGCTGCACCACCTATATAAGTGGGAAAGAAATATTGGAGTGTATTGAGCACTTGGGGTTAATGAATGTTTAGAAAGATGGGGCAAATGTAGTAAATGGTCGAATATGTAGAGAGCATGGATGAAGAAAAGAAATATATTTTGGGAGTTATCATACTGGAATACAAATCTCATTAGATATAACCTTGATGTGATGCATATTAAAAAAAATTCTTTGAGAATAAATTTAATACAGTGATGAATGTATCGGAAAAAATAAAAGATACTATTAAATCAAGAGAGAAACTTAATTAGTACTGTCAGTACTTTGAACTTGCACAATCAGCTGTTGTGATAAATATCTTAAGGCTTGCTATACGCTTGATAGGAATTCGAAAGTAGTGCTGCGTGAATGGTTGAAAGGATTAAAATTTTCTGACGGATATGCTTTAAACATGGGTAGGTATATGGACATGCATAAATTGAGGGTTTTTGGCATGAAAAGCCATGATTACCATATTTTTATGCAACGATTAATGCCCATAGCATTTCGTGAATTACTATCTAACAATGTGTAAAAGCATTAGTAGAGATCAGTATATTTTTCAAAGAGCTAATAGCTAGAGTTATTAGAACTAATGACATAGTAAGACTTGAAGAAGAAATTTAAGTTATTTTATGCAAACTGGAACGAATTTTTTCTTCAAGTTTTTTTAATTGCATCGAACACCTACCTATCCATTTGGCATATGAAGCTAGAATTGTTGGACCTATTCAATATCATTGGATGTACCCATTCGAAAGGTAACTAACTTTATATAGTAACTAATTTATATGCCTCTTTTGTTTTGTTATTTTGACTATATTGAGTATATTATTTTATTTTGAAATATAAACTTTTAGGTACCTAAAGAAATTTAAAAAAAAATTGAAATAAAGCAAGACTTGAAGGGTCAATATTCAATGCATATTTGGTGAAGGAGTCAGCAAATTTTGTTTTGCACTACTCTACAACCATGTCCAAACTAAGAATCAAAAAGTGCTATATAATTTAGATGATTGTAGATAGCCATTTGAAGCAGATGATAGAAGCATCTCTATTTTTAAGACTATTGATGGGTCATTTGGTCCAAAAAATAGGAGATATCTATTGAGCGAAGAGTTTAAAGCTGCTCACAATTATATTCTGATAGAATGCTTTGAAATGGAACTGTTTATAGAGTAAGATATTATTTCTTTCACTCACTTTAATGGTTAATTTATTTCTTTATATTATTTCCAACTAAGTTGAAATAAATTGTTATTTATAAAGGATGTTTTGTAATATGTGGAAACAACGGGATCCTTATATCAACGATGCTAAAATTGGTTTAAAACTTGATACGGGATTTGCGTATTGGTTTATGATCATGTAAGTATTAAATTTACATATGGATTGTATATTAACTACTACATACCATATACATACTTATTATGCTATACTGATTTTTTAGACTAATAATGCTTCATCGAATGTTGATAACATTTTTATTTAATCCCTAGCACAAGTATAAGTTTGCGAACAAGTATAAGTTTCAGGTTGATTCATTGGGTTCTTCAAGAGAAACTCAAAATTGACGGGTGTGTATGCAAGATCAAACTGTCGGTGCAGATCAGCAAGATTATTATGGAAAACTAAAGAAGATTATTGAAGTTGAGTACCTTGGTTAGCCTATTAAACGCATTGTATTATTCAACTGCGAATTGTTTGATCAAGCTCTAAATGTGGAGACTAAAATGCATCAAGATTATAATCTTATTGAAGTAAAACATAGAAGAAGGTTGAACAAATATGAACCATTTATTCTAACATCTCAAGCTAAACAAGTGCACTGTTCGACATATCCAAGCCTTCGAAATAATAAGCGAGATTGATGGGTTGTTACTAAAATAAAGTCACGGACGACCATTTATATGCCTGGAAGCTCATCTGCGCAAACACTTGAATCCTCAGCATTTCAAGAAGATGTAATGGCAGTACATGCAATTGAAGATGATTCGCTTGATCTGGATTCAATCTATAATGATCAACTGGTGCTTTACGTGAAATTAAGGATGCAATGAGGACTTGAATGATGAAGAAGATGAATACCAATCACAGTCCAAGACAAAATTAGACAAAGAACCCGAACTTGAGGATATAAATAATAGTGACTGGGTATTTATACATGTGATTATATTTACAAATAAAAATTAGTGTTCTATGCTTTTTTAATTATTCAAGATGATTCATTATAATTCTTTTATATGTACAATACTATGAGGGGTTGTAGTAATCCATAGTTAGGAGGCGTTTAATTGGCATGGGCAATGATGACTCTTTTTTGATGCAGCACATAAGAGTTCCTTCGGATAGGAGCAACATGTGCATAAGATGTCTGCTGATGAGATGCTAGAATCATCCGCTTGGCCATCATCAGGTGAGAGTACTTCCTTCATCCGAAGAAAGAGGCTTCTATTAGTTGATGACGAGTAAGTGCATTTTCTCTTCATATTAATTTCTTTAATTCGTACAATTGTTATGTGATTAAATTTCATTTACGTTTTACTATATTTGAATAGATTTATGGAGAGACATGTTATCTCAAAATGCATCATATTGGGACCACATGAGTTAGGAGGTGGGGGAGTTCTATTGGACAGAGTTTCAGATACGTAACATATATTATATAAATACAATTTAAAATTTGTGCATTTACTAAATTAGCTAACTGCATTTATTATTATAAATACATTTGGATTATTTTGGTTTCTGTTTCAGTTCTAATATAAAATTATATGTAAAAGGTTAGTATACACTATTTGCATAGTGCTTAATTAATTATATTTATAATGTCATATTATGAACAATTATATTTATAATGTATTTATTATGCTGATTTATCTTTATAATATGCATATTAACTATTATTCTATTTGCAGAAAGAATTTAAGTAGAATCCAGCCATGACTTCTCTCATTAAAAGGGCTTGGAATGTACTCATTGGAAGCTAATATTTCGATAATTTATGTCACTAGCGGAGAGCATTAAAATACTCCATTCATATATCTGATGCAATATGGGTTGGCTAGCAGCAGAAGTGGGCAGATCTAAAGTAACATAGGAAGTCGACTACAGCTAGCTTGAACCGTTGATCCGAGAAGAATGGTTGGGCACTGGTCTTTCCTGCCAAACAATGGGATCCATTTCTATTGAGGAGCATCAACGTCGTTTTGTAAGTATATAAATTTATTTATTTTGCATGCGTATTAATGATAAAATTTTTCAAATGAGCATAACTACAAACTTGGAATGTTATTTTTTAGAGGCTAAAGGAAGGCATTGATCCATGAGAGTGATAGTTGTTTAAGGCGACTGACACAAGAAAAGACGGGTCTTAGGTCGATACTCGCTCCCAACGTATTGAAGTAAGTAAATCATTGAAAATATTATGTGTTAATTATAAATATATTTGCTTAATATGATTGCATAATATTTTATATGTATTCCTTGCAGGCTTGTGTGGATGAACTAATATCTTAGTTTACACAATCATTAAAGGAGGGAGGGTCCACAGCTGACCTTTTGCTGCACAAAAGCGGCCACATCTTTCTAAAGGCTGTTGGTGCTAGCCAAATGATTGTAGAGTCAACGATTTAGGCGCCAAAGTTTCTACATTCTTTATCCGACGTGATTCTTCTTTTTTCAGTAAAGGTGACACCGACGAGTATGAGGACATTGAGCAAACCATCATGAAACATGTTAGATCTGAGATGATGATCGAGATCGCAAACATCCGATGGAAGCAACGAGAGGAGTGCGTTCGTTATGAATAGGATTTACAAGAGATGTGACATTTAATTATAAGATTATTGTAGTCTACATAGTTCTCTGCTCCACCTCCCGCTCTAGATGACCCTCCAGCTGATCGACATTGATATTTCTAGATTTCTTTATATTTTATGATTATTGTATTTATGTGCTACTATTTTATATTATGAACGGGAGTTATATGACACTATTTTATATACTTTATTTTTATTTTCAATGCAAGGTATTTATATATTTTATTTGTGAATGTGTTTTTAGTTATAATTTTATATTATCTAAGCAGGTTTCTAATGTATATGATATAAATTTTAAAATAAATAAAATAAGAATTAGCGATGCAATTCAGGTGTCGCTAATTAGCAACACACGAATGTTGGCGTCGCTGAATTCGTTAGCGACCAACAATTTCGCGACTATTTTTTGGCATCGTTGTCACATCGTTAATATAAATTAGTGATGTTTTTTCCTTGTTAGCGATGCTAAAATGACGCCGCTAATTTTAGGGATTCTTGTAGTGTTGGTTGAAGGGTTAACACTTTTGACACCAATTTATATATGGTACTATATAAATTGATAGGCCGAAAGTGAGTGGTAAGGGTAGGATTGTTTTCTGTAATAAAGGTAGAATTCTATTTGTTCAACATCACTTCTGAAGAAAAATAATCTTAACAGGCCATGCAAACCTTTGGATCTACAATAACCTAAAACATCTTAAAAAAACTTGGTCCAAAGCCATCAAGCCCTTGAGCTTTTTTAAAACCCATAAATGCTACAGGTTGTTCAATTTCTACCTTGATAACATCCTGGCTAAGCTCTAGGTAGTCCTCCTCTCCCAAAGCAGATAAAACAGCGACAGGATTAAAAGGAGCACCGTAGAACCGATGATAGCAACTAGCCTAAAAGAAAAATTTTATTCTCCTTTAATCATATCCTCAAATTCAAGCCACTCTCTAGTAGCAGTAGCTTGGAGTGTATTAATCCTATTCCTCCTCATTATTAAAGTGGACCAATGGAAAAATGAAGTGTTCAGACCCCCGTCCCTCTACCATTGCAGTCAGGACTTTTGCCTCCAAAATATGTCCTATTCACGAACTAGTCTATTATATTATAATTATTTTCTAAGAAGATGAAGCTCCATAGCAATAGTCCAGGACCATCATCCTTCAATGTTGGAGATTCTTTGCCTCTCGATTCCTGAATTGCTTTTGGTATTTGTAAATGACCATTCTTCACTTGAAAAAGTCTGTGCCCTAGAGGCTGATGCATAAAGCGTGCACCGAACGCGTGGATTGGCTGTGCATCTGTGCATCACGCGTGCGATGCAAGCATGACCCATTGGGCCGTAGCACACACGATGGTATAGGCACGCGGTCAATCCACGCGCCCAATGCACACTTTATGCACTGATCTATGGTGCATAAAGACTTTTCCTTCCTCACTTTTTATATCTCTACATGGTAGAGCTAGCCTTTTTTTTCAAAAGAAAAAGGTTAAAATGGATTTAGTTAATAGAGTAATTGATGTTCTGCCCTTTAATAGACTGGACTTCAACATTTAGCTTCTATTGACAAGCGTGCATAATACCAATTTTTTTAATTTTTAATCTTTCTTACTATACAGCTATGTCCAGTAAGAAGATAACTGTGTATAATAAAAAATAATTATGTACAATGAGAAGATAATCATGTAGAGTGAATGTGCACATAGTTATCATCTCACTACATAAAGAGAAGGATTAAAATTTTTTAAAAAATTGGTATAGTGAATTGAGCGTTACATGATGGGCCAACAAGAGTTAAACATTAAAATCCAATCTACCAAGGGTCGAATGTGAAGTACCTTCAATTAATCTCGAAAGTTCTCACATTGATGAATGTCAACAATGAAAATTTGAGCATCTTAATTTGCACATTTGTGCAAAGGAATGTGATGGTTACACAAAAACAATTAGCAAGAGAAATGTTGGAGCACTATCAAAGCAATATTTGCAATAATAAGAGTCTAGAGATGCTGTATCTAAATTATCAAAATATCGTACATATATCTAAAAGAAAAATATCCCTTTAAGTACACCTGCTAGGATTAGATATACTAATTCCTACTTTAAACCTAACATAATCACATATTATTATTTATTTTTCTTAACAAACCAAATCTTGATATCATTTGTCCCTTTTAAAATCATAAATAATGAACTTTCAATATCTAGAAATCATTGATAATAAGGGTCATATAATCTATGGTACGGAACTATATATAGGTTCTAATATTGCAAAATAATAAAACAATATAGGCGGCTATAATTATAAGCCTTTTTTTTTTTGTTGGGATGGGGTGTTGAAGAAAAGTAGAATCAATTTGATCGTATCTATTTAAAATTATCGTATCACTATCATTGCATACTTATCCATCATATTTACAATTCCTTATAAGATAAAGAACTCAAATTCACATATCTGTCATCATCAACTTCATTTATAATTGGAAGAATTTACGAAATTAGTAAAGTTCTGAAGCTGTAATAGAGGCCTACGTTCACTAAAATTTGGGAGCTTAAGGTTTTGTTGGGAGGGGGGTTGAGAGGTGAGGGGCATTTAAAGAAAACCTAAACCCTATTATTGGACCCCTGACATATGAGTTTCTTTTACTTTCTTTAATTAAGTAGGATTTTGTTGGAAAAGATTGAAAATAATGTCTTGCCTAATAATCTGTTGCTCATTCCATCTTTTTTACAACATATATTGGAAAACAATTTTAAACAGAAAAAAATCATAATAATTGATTCATTATTAGAAAAGATGGTTTGTTATAGTTGATTATGATAAAAAAGAATCATTATCACTGATTAAATTACATATTATCATCATTATTGTCGTTTTCATCATCATTGCCGTAAGGGTTTGAACTTTAAGCTTAAAATTTCTCAAGAAAGAAAGCAAAATTATTGAGTGTAGCTCTATCCGTAGATACATAATAATTTTTGTTGTATTTTCAGTCTCTAAACACTCACTTATCAAGGGTTTAACTCGAGATGAACCTTCTTTTTCTTATCCTTTGAGAAGAAGTGGATTACACATCAACAAATGAAATATTTTTTTTAAAAAAAAGGCAATGTACTTATTGGTGTTCATAAGCCTACTCATTAAAGTTATATTTTAATTGTCTAAAAGTTTTTTTTGGTACATGCGGACGATCACACAAGTCTCGTGCAAATCAGTCCAGATAAATCAGAGTACAAAATTTGCTACAAGAGAGAGGGGCAGAAGTCACTTGGCTTCCAAAACCATGAGCCAATATGCTAGGCCACTGAGGCAGCCATCCAGTCCGCCGCCGAATGGGCTTCTCTATAGATATGATGGATCTGGGAGCAGTCAACCTCCTGCATGATAGACCAAATATCCCTAATAATCAGAATAGTAGGACACCGAAAGCAATCTCCTTCCGCAGCTAGGAAACGATCGTCATAGAGTCACCCTTGATTATGAGCCTATGAGCATGAAGAATCCGAGCAGCATAAGATATACTCGCCCAAGCAGCATAAAGTTCTGCCATAGGGACAGAGGAGTCGAGAGTACCAAAACCATCCACCGCCAGCAGATCTCCTTGAGGCCCATGGATGATAAATGCCGAGCCAGCAGCTCTACTACGGACACTCCCATCGAAGTTAACTTTGACAAACCCTGGAGGGGGGCTCTTAGGAAATAAAAACCGTATGCTGGTTCGCTGCCATAGCAGCAAGGGAACCCAGAGGCCAGGGGAGTCAGAACCAACCGCCATGAAAGCACGGGCGCAGTCCGTCATCAAAGATCTAATCTTCCACACAATCATATGTGAAGAAATCCTATCCTCTGTAAAAATGAGCTAATTCCTCGATAGTCATAGTTGGTAAGCCGTGGCAGCCCAGAGACCACTCTGCTGCAACGAGCCCCTCCGGAGATCATGAAGGAAGGAAGAACACGGAGAGCCCAAAACATCCAATCTGCTAGAATAGCCCACCAAGTACCATATCTGACTAACTCTGGGACATGTGAAGATAGCGTGGTCAGAGGACTCCTCCTCCAGCCTATAAAAAGGACAGATCGACTGAATAGGCAGACCCCTACAAGATAGAAGGCCACAGGTTGGAAGGCAGTCCCAAAGGATTTCCAAATAAATAGCCGAACTCTAGGAAGGGTAGGAAGCTTCCAGATCCAAGCAGCATCCATCGTGCGAAGAGACTGAAGCCTGAACATCTTCAGAAGGTCCTTGGTGGGGGCCCTAGAAAGACAAGATCTCTGCCAAAGCCTGGAATCAGAAAGACAGCTAGGAATAAGGGGCACTGAGAGGATCCGCCGAGAAAGCTCCTCACCGAAGAATCGGGACACCGAGGGGATATGCCAGGCGGGGGGATCAGAGGCAATCAAATCCTGAACCCTTAAGCTAGAGGGGGTATCAATATTAATAAAGGAGGGCCACCGAGAGAGAGGAATCTCAGCAATTCAAGAATCCTGGATAACATTAATCAAGGAGCCATCTCCGATCATCCAAGTGATATTATCCATGATAGACTGGCCATGCCGACAAACATCCTTCCAAAAGAGGAACAGCCCCTGGATAGGATAATAGGCAGGCCGGACGTCTAATCTCTATACCTCGAACGCATCAGAGAGCTCCAAAGACAAAGAGGCTCCATGAGGAAACGCGATGCATGTCTAGCAAGAAGGGCTTCTCTTTTGACAGCCAGGGACTAAATCCCAAGACCACCTTCTTGGATAGGCATACAAACCATATCCCAGGACAAAAGATGAATACTGTGGCCATCTTGCATAGAAGCCCATAGAAAGTCTCTGAAACATATCTCGATCCTCCTAAGACAAGTAATCGGGATGGCAGCATTCGAAAGAAGATGCATGGGAAGAGAAGAAAGAACCGAATGGATAATAATGACCCTAGCCATCATAGATAAGCCAGTGACATGCCACCCCTCAATGCACTGCCACACCCTCCTCTCAAGCTCAGCAAAGTCAGAGTAGCAGGGCCATCTACCGGTTATGGGGATCCCCAAATACATAAATCTGTCAGACTAAGAAGTAATACCCGACAGACTAATAATGGCTTCCTTGGTGGATTCAGAAGTCTTCGGGTTGAAACAAATAGAAGACTTGAGGAAATTAACCTTCTAAACCCGAAGACTAGCAATACCGGTGAATAATAGAATGAAAAGAAGCCGCATTCTCAGTGGAAGCCTGACCCAGGAGAATACAATCATCAGCGAAGAGAAGATGAGAGACCGAGGGGCCCACACTCCCAGCCATAAACGGGACTATCCGTCCATCATGCTAAGCCAGATGGAAAGCTCGTGAAAGATCATCTACAACTAGAATAAACAGAAGAGGGGATAAAGGACACCCCTGCCGCAGCCCCACGGAAGAGTGAAAAAACTCAGTCGGGCTCTCATTAATAATTAGAGAAAAGGAAGGCCTCTGAACACACGCCATAATCCACTGTATAAACTGACCATCAAAACCAAACTCCTGAAGAGACAAGTGCAAAAAAGGCCAGCTCAGTCTATCATAAGCTCTCTCCATGTCGAGCTTAACAGCCATAAGACAACGATTGGTTGGAGCTCTCTGGAGATCATGCATAAACTCCTGAGCGATGAGGACGTTATCCAAATAGAACACCCTCGAATAAATGCCCCTTGCTTGGCAGAAATGAGGCAAAGGAACACTAGACTAAGGCATCGAGCTAATAGACGAGCACAAATCTTATACAATGTAGTGCATAGGCTGATGGGCTGAAAGTGTTGAGGGAAAGAAGCATCTAAACGTTTGGGCACCAAAGTAATCAGAGTCTGGTTCCATTCCGAAGGAATGTGATTAGAGTGGAATACAATCTAATAGCATGCACTACCTCCTGCCCAATGATATCCCAATAATGACGAAAGAAGAAAGGCGGGAAGCCATCAGGTCCAGGGGCCTTATCCAAACCAAGCTCCCAAAGGGCCTCCCTAATCTCAACCGCAGTAATCGGCCTAACAAGCATATCATTGTCCAGAGAAGAAACCTTCCTGGACTCAGGGACCTGAACAACTGGGGCCCCAGCACCAGTGGATTCAGTCCATCTAGACTAAAAGAAATGAAGAAGCAAGTCTCGGATAGTGTGGATATCCTTCTGATAGTGCTCCTCACCATCTACTAACCTCCGAATCCTGTTAGCAGCATGCCGCTTCAGGGTAGCCTGATAGAAGAACCTAGTATTACGGTCCCCATCACGAATCCACTGAAATCTGGATCTCTGCCACCAAAACACCTCTTGCTGCTGAAGAAGAGAGTGATGATTGGAAAGCTTCTCCCGAAGAGCAGAGAGGTCCACATCCAGCAGAAACCCATTCTGATCCTCCTTAGCCTATAACTCACTAATATCAGCTTCAACCTGTTCAATTTGTCTGACCAGATCACCCACCTCCAGCCTATTCCATCTGGAAAGTCTATGTCTTGCCGGCATAAGATGACGAGATAATCAATAAATAGCATTACCCCTAACAGGAAGATGCCAAATCTATGAAATAATAGTATAAGCAGCAGAGTGGACAGACCAAAACTGCTCGAATCTGAACAGCTTGCGCTGATGGCCCTCAACCTCCGTAGATAACAAAATGGGGCAATGGTCGGATGCAATCCTAGGAAGATGAGTAACAGTAACCGCAGGGAACATATGAATCCATTGAGCCATAGCCATAGCTCTATCCAGTCTTTCCCAGATATGGGCAGACCCCTGACGGTTATTACACCAACTGAATTAGGGCCCCGAAAACCCCAAATCCATCAGCCCAGATGAACCAATGAAGGTTCTAAATTCACTAATATCGGCTAAGCCAATGACCCGTCTGCCTCTCCATTTTTCATTAGCCTCAGTGATACAGTTGAAATCACCAGCAATAACAGTAGGGAGCCCTTGAGCAAGAAGAGAAAGCAGACCAGAGGATCCTTCTCTCCCGATAGTCCGTACTAGCATAGACAGCCGAAAGGAGCCAGGGGGCAGAGTTTCCCTCAGAGACAACCAAGCCAATCTGCTAGTTGCACTGATGAAAAGCATCAATCTGGACCATAGAGGTACACCAAATGGCCAAAATACCCTCAGATAGGCCGTCAGCCTCAACCGCATAAGAGGACCAAGAACGGGCAATCTGCTTCCGAAACCGAGCCAGACTATCACTTGATAATCTAGTTTCCAGAAGGACACATATGTCAAAATTGTATAACTGCAACAATCTACCAAAAGAGGATCGAAATGATGGCTTCCGAGCTCCTCTAATATTCCAAAGTAAAATCTTCATTTACAAACTGGATGAAGCTGGGACCCCTCCATGGTCCTCGCCCATAGCACTATAACCCTGTTGGCCCAGATGACAACCCAAGAGGGGGGTAAATTAGGTTCTTTAAAAAATTTAACCTCTAAAAAAATTGTTTGCTTAAGATGAATGAAAGTAAATGCAATGCAAATATAAAGCACAATCAATGAGATAGAGATAGAGATAGAGACAATAGAAGCACGGCAAACACAAAGATTTTATAGTGGTTCGGTGTATCCAACACCTACGTCCACTCCCAAGATCCACTTGGGTCCACACTATAATCTCCTCGATTACAGCCGAGTTGTTTTACAAGCTCACAACCCAAACTTGTTGTTTTACCCGGGATCACAACGAACCCAGCCGGTTTTTCGGGCTCACCAGCACACAACCCTAAACTCAAGCTAATCTAGCTTGACCCGAGGTATACAACCTCCACTAGTTCAATCCCTTTGATTGAACTAGGCACAAACAAAAAGAATATAGTTTTTCAAAGATACACAGCTCCTCAATGAGCAAATATTCAAAATAAGTAAACAAGTTTAGAAAAGCCTGATTTGAAGTTGTTTGGCTTTGAGCTTTTCTTCTTTTCTTCTTCTTCTCTTCTCCCTTTGGAATGATGAATCAAGCCTCAGCTTTAATCCCTCACAGTCGTTGCAGTTGAGAAGATTGGAAATGGAAGAAACAGCTTTTTCTTCAATTTGGGAAATCCACCGATTTTTGATTTGAACGCCTTGGATTCCTCTTTGAGCTTTTTGGAGTGGAAGGATTTGAGTTTGAAGGCTTTTCTCTTGGATTTCAGGCTCAGGGTTTCTCGGATTTTTGATTTGAAATTTTTCTTCTCTTTTTCTCTCTTTCTTTTTCAAACGGGTGTTTTTCCCCTTTTTATAGATTTTCTTCAATCCATTTTTGGGATGAAACTAGCCGTTGGAGTGTACCTGGAAACAAAATATATCCGTTAGAAATTAGGTAAAAAGGAAAATATTACCGTTAGAGCTGATCTGGCATTTTAAATTTTGTCCCAGTCAGGTTGGAGTCGGCTCCAACTTTTCAGGTGTCGGCTCCAGATCGTTTTACCAAAAATAGAAATTTCGAGTTCGTTGAGGAGTCGGCTCCGAAAAAGTAAGTGTCGGCTCGCCATCGTCAGGTGTCGGCTCCCGAAAACTGTAGGTGTCGGCTCCAGGATGCTCAAAAAATCAACGTTCTGTCCCCGCATCGGAGTCGGCTCCAGACACTGTAAGTGTCGACTCCGAAACTCTAGGTGTCGGCTCCGAAACTCTAGGTGTCGGCTCCGGATTGTATCAAAAATCAGATTAAAATTGAATTGGCCATGGGGTCGGCTCCAGATTTTAGGTGTCGACTCCAAGCTCTGAAACTTTGAAATCTCTGATTTGTATTTGATTCAAAATTCATTTCTTAATTCCTTTAAATTGATCAAATAAATTTAAGTCCTGAAACACTTATAAAATCCATTAGTAATCAAATAAATATACTCAATTCCTTTATTAATCATCAAAATCAATAAATGGATCAACAATCTCCCCCTTTTTGATGATTATAAAAACATTGAGTATATGCATAGAATTCTTAAATTAAAAAATTATCAAGGAAGTGATCTTCACGAGTAAGCTCCCCCTGAATAAGGTAGCTCCCCCTATGAAGTTCAAATTATTCTTCCTCTTACTTTACATATTTGGTACTTAAGATTTCTTTATGCATAGTCAAATCAATTTGATTATTAATCCAATCAATAAATAACTTAATATATTAATCAATTAATGCAACATAACTTTCTCCCCCTTTAATGCAATTAACAATATAACTTTCTCCCTCTTAATGCATATACAACCATAATTCTCTCCCCCTTTTTTGTAATCAACAAAAAGGTAAAGAATATTTCATATTGCATCAAAAGATAATTTTCATTGCATCAAAAGATAATTTTCATTGCATCAAAAGATTTTCATTTCAACAAAAGTCAAGTATTACATAAAAAATACTCATTCATCAAAATATAGCTTTCATTACATCAACACATAAACTTCATTACATCAAAATGTAAACTACATTTCATCAAAATTAAACATTCATTACATCAAAAGTTCTTCCTCACTATTCTTGTTAAATGATCTACAATATTTTTCATTCCATCACATTGAAGCTTAACATAGTCTTTAAGTCTCTCATCAACAAATGTGCAAGCTGTTGAGATTTTATCTTGAAGCTCGGCGTTGCACCTTGAATAAGTTTCACTATCTCCACAAATCTCTTTAAGTTCTTCAAAGATATTCTTCAAATCACCACTTAAAGATTCTGCAGAGGAGTTGAGAGTTGATTCAATTTTGCAATCCGATCATCAAGTGAATAAAGTGATTCTTTTATATTCATGAACTGACTGTCAAACTCATCCTTCTGAGCAGCAAACAAACTTTTTAATTGCTCCATTTGAAGGTCTGAGAATCCAGCTGAAGAAGTGGATGGTTGATCATTAACATGTGCAGGTGCAGGAGCAGGAATGGGACTCCTAGGCTGTGAGAAGGAACCCTAACTGATGGTCCAGCCTCGCAAGGCTCAGAAACTCTCGGCACAGGGGCTCTCTCATCAAGGTGTCCTTTCCTATCCCACTGTCCATTCACTTTAGCAAAACCCATCCGATGCAATGTTGCCAAACTATAGTAGTCGGTGTGCCTCAGGTTCTTAGATGGTTCATTCTCTTGAATTACAACCCCTTGGCTCTTGAAAACCATAGTAAGCACCATGCCATACGGTAGGGATGATCTTCTCTTCCCTCCAGCTTCCGCCATATAAAATATCATCATAGCTGCAAGGTTGATTGGCTGTCCAGTCAAAACACTATCCATAACAACAATGTCTCGCTCCGAGACATACTCAAACCGACCGTCTTCGGAAACAAGATCCTACTGCAAATGTTGTGTAATAATCTCAATTCCAAGGTAATTGATTAGCTCTATCTCCTCAAACTCTGTCACTTCCCTTCCTAACATCCTTGAAAGAGCCGCTGACCTATCACTGTGCATGTCAGCTGCTAAACCGGTAATTGGGATGCTAAGGAGGTTTCCAAGCTTTTGAAAGGTAAGGTGAATCCTCTTATTTCTTACTGAGCTAACTAAACCGCCATCACCTCTAGCCAAATTAAAATAAAATTCTTTTACTAAGGCTGGATAAGTGGGAACATCAGAGAGCAGAGCTTATCCCAGCCCATTTCCTTTAATTGCCTACCGATTGAGAAACCCTCGGTTTCAAACAGATCAAAATCAATCTTTCTCCCCATTGTGATAACCCTCCCGGCTAAGGTATCTACCTGAGTGGAAGAGGTGTTGGGGTTGTCTGAATCCGTGGACGAATCACTGCTTGGAGTCGGCTCACGAGCGGGACGACGCGCGGACCATTTTCCCGTGGTCACCGGCGCTCCAATCACTGATTCCCTCCTTTTGGGTGCCATTAGATCTTTGGAAAGTTTCGATTTGGATGGAATTAGAGGTGGGGAAGTTTTGGAAGAATTTTGGAGAGTTTGGTTAGGATTTGAGAAGTTATGAAATGATGAGGTGTCGACTCTGCCCTAATAAATCAATTTTGGAATCCCAGGTGTCGACTCCCGCAAAGTCGGGTGTCGACTCCAAATCGCTAACACAGTCAGCGCTCGAACTGGAGTCGGCTCCACTTATACGGGTGTCGGCTCCAAGGTCAGGGACCGAGAGCGACACAGTCAGAGGTGTCGACTCCTCATTCTGAGGTGTCGACTCCAAAGACAGTTTCAGAAAAAAAATTGAGATTCAAATGACTGAAACTTGTCAAAAAGAGTTCAATAAAAATTTCAAAAAATCTTTGAAATATCAAGGATCAAATAGCTCAAATGACTAGATAATTTGTCCTTAAAATTGTGAGAGGATTTTCAAGAAATTTATAGAAATCTAGATTCTCATTCCTTAGGGTTTCAAAATCACTCTAAAGGGTCACATATTCCTAATTCACCTCTAAGATAACAAAATCTCTCTTCACTCAAGGGTTTTGTAAATATGTCAGCTAATTGTTCCTCTGTATTAACATATTCAAGACAGATTTCATTATTAGCTACATGTTCTCTTATGAAATGATATCTAATTTCAATGTGTTTTGTTCTTGAATGTTGAATTGGATTTTTAGTCAAATTTATTGCACTCGTGTTATCACATCTAATTGGTGTTTTATCAAGGGTTATGCCATAATCTTCAAGTTGCCTCTTAATCCAAAGGATTTGAGCACAGCAACTTCCAGCTGCAACATACTCTGCTTCAGCAGTAGATAATGCAACCGAATTTTGCTTTTTGCTAAACCAAGAGATTAAGTTACATCCTAAGAACTGACATGCACCACTTGTGCTTTTTCTATCTAATTTACATCCAGCATAGTCAGAATCAGAATATGCAATTAAATTTAAAGTTGAGTCTCTAGAGTACCATAAACCTACATTTTTAGTTCCACTTAAATATCTTAAAATTCTTTTTACAGCAATTAAGTGAGATTCTTTAGGTTCAGATTGAAATCTAGCACATAAACATACTGCAAACATAATATCTGGTCTACTAGCTGTTAAGTAAAGAAGAGATCCAATCATACCTCTATAATGTTTTTGATCTACTTTCTTACCATCTTCATCTTTGTCCAATTTGCACGAAGGACTCATAGGAGTTCCAAGTGGCTTGATTGACTCCATTCCAAACTTCTTGAGCAGTTCTTTTGTGTATTTGGCTTGATTGATGAAAATTCCTTCTTTGCTTTGTTTGATTTGAAGTCCTAGGAAGAAGTTGAGTTCTCCCATCATACTCATTTCAAACTCACCCTGCATCAACTTAGCAAATTCTTGACATAACAAGTTGTTAGTAGCACCGAATACAATATCATCGACATATATTTGTACTACTAATAAATCTTTATCTTTTCTTTTCAAAAATAATGTTTTATCAACATTTCCTCTTACAAAATCATTTTCAATTAAAAATTTACTTAATCTTTCATACCAAGCTCTAGGTGCCTGTTTCAAACCATATAGTGCTTTGTGTAATTTAAAAACATGATTTGGAAATTCATGATCTTCAAAACCAGGTGGTTGTTCAACAAACACTTCCTCATTTATAAATCCATTTAAAAATGCACTTTTAACATCCATTTGAAATAAATTGATATGCATATGACATGCAAATGCAAGTAATAATCTAATTGCTTCAAGTCTAGCTACAGGTGCAAAAGTTTCATCAAAATCAATTCCTTCTTCTTGATTATATCCTTTTGCAACTAATCTAGCTTTGTTTCTAATTACTATGCCATTTTCGTCTAATTTATTTCTAAATACCCATTTTGATCCTATAACAGAATGATCTTTAGGTCTATCTACAAGAGTCCAAACATTATTCCTAGTAAATTGATTTAATTCTTCTTGCATAGCTAACATCCAATTATTATCTTTTTCTGCTTCTTCAATAGTTTTAGGTTCAATTTGAGATACAAATGCAAGATGATTATTGATGTTTCTCATTGATGATCTAGTTCTTACTCCTTGAGATGGATCACCTATAATTAATTCTCTTGGATGACCATAGGCATATCTCCAATCTCTAGGTAGATCTATATCATTATGATTTGCATCAACAACATCAACACTAGGAGAATCATTATCTTTAGCTTCTTGTTCATGATCTGAAGATACATCTATATTCAATTTTTCAATATCTCTTTCTAGAATGTTTGTATCTTCCTCATCATCAATCTTTTCAGAACTTGATGCTAAAGATTCATCAAAAATTACATGAATAGATTCTTCTACAATTAAGTTTCTCTTGTTAAATACTCTATAGGCTTTACTAGATGTTGAATATCCTAAGAAAATGCCTTCATCAGATTTTGCATCAAATTTTCCTAGATTATCTTTGCCATTATTATGAATGAAACACTTACAACCAAATGCATGAAAATAACTTATGTTTGGTTTTCTATTATTCCATAGTTCATAAGGTGTTTTCTTAATGATTGGCCTAATTAGAGCTCTATTAAGAATGTAGCATGCCGTGTTTATAGCTTCCGCCCAAAAGTATTTTGGTAGGTTGCTTTCACATAGCATGGTACGGGCCATGTCTTCTAAGGTTCTATTTTTCCTTTCAACTACTCCATTTTGTTGCGGTGTTCTAGGTGCAGAAAAATTATGATGAATGCCATTTTCTATGCAAAAGTTTTCAAATAAATGATTTTCAAATTCAGTGCCATGATCACTTCTTAGAGACACTATGGTGTTGTTTTTCTCATTTGTGACCTTCTTGAAGAATTTCAGAAATAATGGAAAGGTCTCATCCTTATGAGCTAAAAACAATACCCAAGTGTATCTAGAATAATCATCTACAATCACAAGACCATATTTCTTTCCTCCTAGACTTGTGGTTCTAGTAGGTCCAAAAAGATCCATGTGAAGTAGTTCAAGAGGCCTAGAAGTGGAAACAATATTTTTAGTTTTGAAAGAATTTCTAGTTTGTTTTCCAAATTGACATGCATCACAAATTTTATTATTTTCAAAATCTAGTTGTGGAAGTCCTTTTACTAAATCCATTCTAATTAATTTTGAAATAAGGTGTGTGCTTGCATGACCTAATCTACGATGCCACAACCAACCAATCTCATTCATATTAGCATTATTAGCAACTAAGCAATGATTACTAGTAGACAAATTGTCTAAATCAATCAAGTATACATTGCCATTTCTATTTCCAATAAAAACAATGCTATTATCAATGGGATTAGAAACTGTGCATATAGAAGATTCAAATGATACTTTAAAACCTTTATCACATAATTGACTAATGCTAATTAAATTATGTTTCAAACCATTAACATATAAGACATTTTCAATATATGTGGAGGGAGTTATTTGAATGTTACCAAACCCCAAGATTTGGCCTTTGCCATTATCACCAAATGTAACTACTCCTCCTCTTTTGCTTTCAAGGGT
>UESW01003874.1:524230-537191 GCA_900491605.1 Calamus simplicifolius
ATATTGATCTTAGATTCTTTAACTTGATTGGTACCCTCATGGGTAACCTCTAATCTATCCCAAATCTCCTTTGCGGAATTATATGTGGAGATTCTATTAAATTCATTAGCATCTAAAGAGCAATACAAGACATTCATGGCCTTAGCATTGAGCTGTACCATTTTTCTATCATTATCATTCCAATCCCTTTCGGGTTTAGGAACAATAGTGCCATCAATAATGTATGTGGGTGTACCAGGTCCATTAGTTATAACACCCCACAATTCATAATCAGAAGCTTGAATGAATATCCTCATTCTTGCTTTCCAATATGAATAGTTGGAACCATTAAATAGGGGAGGTCTATTCGTAGAATGACCTTCGGCAAATGATCCAACATGAGCTGCCATTTGGATCTTTAGCTCTTGATCGTGTGATCAAAATCTAATGAGCACTTACTCTGATACCAATTGTTGGCCCAGATGACAGCCCAATAGGGGGGGGGGAGGTGAATTGGGTTCTTTAAAAATTTATCCCTTTTTTAAGAAAAATGTTTGCTTAAAATGAATGAAAGTAAATACAATGCAAATATAAAGCACAATCAATGAGATAGAGATAGAGACAATAGAAGCACGGCAAATACAAAAATTTTATAGTGGTTCGGTGTATCCAACACCTACGTCCACTCCCAAGATCCACTTGGGTCCATACTATAATCTCCTCGATTACAACCGAGTTGTTTTACAAGCTCACAACCCAAACTTGTTGTTTTACCCGGGATCACAATGAACCCAGTCGGTTTTTCGGGCTCACCAGCATACAACCCTAAACTCAAGCTATTCTAGCTTGACCCGAGGTATACAACCCCCACTAGTTTAATCCCTTTGATTAAACTAGGCACAAACAAAAAGAATATAGTTTTTCAAAGATACACAGCTCCTCAATGAGCAAATCTTCAAAAATAAGTAAACAAGTTTAGAAAAGCCTGATTTGAAGTTGTTTGGCTTTGAGCTTTTCTTCTTTTCTTCTTTTCCTCTTCTCCCTTTGGAATGATGAACCAAGCCTCAGCTTTAATTCCTCACAGTCGTTGCAGTTGGGAAGATTGGAAATGGAAGAAATGAAGCTTTTTCTTCAATTTGGGAAATCTACTGATTTTTGATTTGGGGCGCCTTGGATTCCTCTTTGAGCTTTTTGGAGTGGAAGGATTTGAGTTCGAAGGATTTTCTCTTGGATTTCAGGCTCAGAGTTTCTCGGATTTTGATTTGAAATATTTTCCTCTTTTTCTTATCTCCCTCTCTTTTCAAACGGGTGTTTTTCCCCCTTTTTATAGATTTTCTTCAATCCATTTTTGGGATGAAACTAGCCGTTGGAGTGTACCTAGAAACAAAATATATCCGTTAGAAATTAGGTAAAATGGAAATATTACCGTTAGAGCTGATCTGGCATTTTAAATTTTCATCCCAGTCAGGTTGGAGTCGGCTCCAACTTTTTAGGTGTCGGCTCCAGATCGTTTTACTAAAAATAGAAATTTTTGAGTTCGTTGAGGAGTCGGCTCTGAAAAAGTAAGTATCGGCTCGCCATCGCCAGGTGTCGGCTCCCGAAAACTGTAAGTGTCGGCTCCAGGATGCTCAAAAAATCAACGTTCTATCCCCGCATCGGAGTCGGCTCCAGACACTGTATGTGTCGACTCCGAAACTTAGGTGTCGGCTCCGAAACTCTAGGTGTCAGCTCCGGATTGTATCAAAAATCAGATTAAAATTGAATTGGCTATGGGGTCGGCTCCAGATTTACTAGGTGTCGACTCAAAGCTCTGAAACTTTGAAATCTCTGATTTGTATTTGATTCAAAATTCATTTCTTAATTCCTTTAAATTGATCAAACAAATTTAAGTCCTGAAACACTTATAAAATTCATTAGTAATCAAATAAATATACTCAATTCCTTTAATAATCATCAAAATCAATAAATGGATCAACAAATTTGCCTCCAAAATTTTTTTTGAAGTTCTACACTCCTTTCGCTTAGCTGATGCAGAGCACGCAAGCTCAAGGAGTGTGTGGGGCATTTGATGGAGCCAGTTGACCCCATAGAGAATAAAAAAAAATTTGGATGGCCCCAAAGGCCGACAGCTCCAAGACCGGCACCTCCAAGGCCGGCACCTCGAAGACCGTCAGCCCCAAAGGCCGACACCTCCAAGACCGTCGGCCCCAAAGGCCGACAGCTCCAAGATCGGCGCCTCCGAGGCCGACACCTCCCAGACCGGTACCTCCAAGGCTGGTGCCTCCAAGACCGGCACCTCCAAGGCCGGCACCTCGAAGACCGTCGACCCCAAAGGCCGACAGCTCCAAGACCGGCGCCTCCAAGACTGGTACCTCCAAGGCCGGCACCTCGAAGACCGTCGGCCCCAAAGGCCGACAGCTCCAAGACCGGTGCCTTCATGACCGGCACCTCCAAGGCCGGCACCTTGAAGACCGTCGGCCCCAAAGGCCGACAGCTCCAAGACCGGCGCCTCTGAGGCCGGCACCTCCCAGACCGGCACCTCCAAGGCCGGCGCCTTCAAGACCGGCACCTCCAAGGCTGGCACCTCGAAGACCGTCGGCCCCAAAGGCCGACAACTCCAAGACCAGTGCCTCCAAGATCGGCACCTCCAAGGCCGGCACCTCGAAGACCATCGGCCCCAAAGGCCGACAGCTCCAAGACCGGCGCCTCCAAGACCGGCACCTCCAAGACCGGCACCTCGAAGACCGTCGGCCCCAAAGGCCGACAGCTCCAAGACCGGCGCCTCCGAGGCCGGCACCTCCCAGACCGGCACCTCCAAGGCTGGCTCCTCTAAGACCGGCACCTCCAAGGCCGGCACCTCCAAGGTCGGCACCTCGAAGACCATCGGCCCCAAAGGCCGACAGCTCCAAGACCAGCACCTCCAAGACCGCCAGCCCCAAAGGCCGACACCTCCAAGACCGACGGCCCCAAAGGCCGACGGCTCCAAGACCGGCGGCCCCAAAGGCCGACGGCTCCAACGGGTCAAAGAAGACGCGAGCCAATTCCTTGGCAATTGGGCTTGGCATGGCTTACCCCGACTCCCATGTCGGCGTCAGCCAAGGCCCATCTCAACATCCGTGTCGGCCAGGCTCCATCCCGACCTCGGCGTCGGCCATGGCCCATCTCGACATCCATGTCGGCCAGGGCCCATCCCGACCTCGGCATCGGCCATGCCCCATCTCGACACCCATGTCGGCCAGGGCCCATCCCGAACTCGGCCCTGGCGTCTCCAGCTCCGCCGACCCAGCACTTCCTTCGCCTCTCCAGTTCCGCCGAGTCGGCCAAGGCCGTCCCCAGCCAGCTCGACTCGGCCCCGCCGTCTCCAAGCTAGCCGGCCCCGACACTTCCTAGGCGGCCCCGGCACCTTCCTGGCAGCCCTAGCGGTTCAAGGAACCGCCTCTCTGATGCGCGCCGCCCGATAGCGCCAGATCCGATAACTCAACAGCCCCGCCGGCTGATGGGATAGGACCTACCTATCCAACAACTGATGGGACATAACCCACCAACCAGCCCAGATTCACGCAAGGGCTCAGCAGACGTTCTGACTTCACGCAATCCCATGTGATCATGCTAGGGTCAACCCCTATAAAAAGGTGAATCCACCCAATAAACAGGTATGCGCGATAACCCCCAAAATCGTCATCTCAACTCTCAAAGGGATTCCTCCTCTCGAAGATCCCTCTTTTCCACACAAAACAGGGCTCACTTGAGCCCTTCTTCAGATGTGACCTCAGTCACTAACTTGGCCGTCGGAGGGTCCCGCCGGAGACCCCATTCGGTCCCGGGACTTCTTTGCAGGCAACCCGGCGAAGCGAGGATTCGAGAAGCACCTCCGTTCCCGACGTCCAGGAAAGGTGATTGAGCGTCATCACATAGCATGTATGATGATATAAAATTCATATGTTTGATGCATATTTTGTACATCAAAGAATGGTGCACCTAAATTTAAGTTTAGCATATGTCACTTGAGTTGGCATAGCCAACAATCATTTGCAAAGAAGGCATCTATAACTGATGTGGCTAAGTAAAGCCACAAGGGTAATTTCGATGAAATCAATGTATTTGCAGCCCGGGCATCACCGAGTCTACCGGGCCGGTCCCGACCACAGCGGTCGGCCCTGCCACGGCACCTCCCGGCCCCGACACCTTCCCATGCGGCTTGGCATCTTCCTAGCCGGCCCCCTACGTCTCCAAGCCAGGCAGCCCGACATCTTCCTAGCAGCCCCCTACTTCTCCAAGCGAGTTGGCCCCGACACTTCCTTGTCGGCCCTTCTCGGCCCCGGCGTCTCCAGTTCCGCCGAGTCGGCCAAGGCCATCCCCGGCCGGCCCGACTCGGCCCCGGCGTCTCCAGTTCCGCCGAGTCGGCCAAGGCCATCCCCGACCGGCCTGACTCGGCCCCAGCGTCTTCAGTTCCGCCGAGTTGGCCAAGGCCATCCCCGGTCGGCCCGACTCGGCCCCAGCGTCTCCAGTTCCGCCGAGTCGGCCAAGGCCATCCCCGGCCGGCCCGACTTGACCCCAGCGTCTCCAGTTCCGCCGAGTCGGCCAAGGCCATCCCCGGTTGGCCTGACTCGGCCCCGACGTCTCCAGTTCCACCGAGTCGGCCAAGGTCATCCCCAGCCGGCCCGACTCGGCCCCGGCGTCTCTAGTTCTGCCGAGTCGGCCAAGGCCATCCCCGGCCAGCCCGACTCGGCCCCGGCATCTCCAGTTCTGCCGAGTCGGCCAAGGCCATCCTCGGCCGGCCCGACTTGGCCCCAGCGTCTCCAGTTTCGTCGAGTCAGCCAAGGCCATCCCCGACCGGCCCGACTTGGCCCCGACGCCTCCAAGTCCATCGATTCGGCCCCGCCTCAGCACTGCCTTGCCAGCGGGATTGGCCCCAGCCATCTTGGGTCGACCCGGCTCGACCCTGATAAGTCGGGATTTTCCAGTTCCCGCCAGATCAGCCCCAGCATGGCCCTATCAGTTTAGGGTGCCACCTCTCTAACGTGCACTGCCTGACAGTGCCAGATCCAACAACCCACTGGCTACGCTGGTGATGGGACAAGACTCACCTACCCAACAACTGATGGGACGTAGCCCACCAACCAGCCCAGATTCACGCAAGGGCTCAGCAGACATTCTGACTTCACAAAAACCCACGTGATCGTGCCAGCGTCAACCCCTATAAAAGGGTAAATCACTTCGAGAACCAGGTAACGCAAGTTTACACACTTGATACCCTAATACTCAGAGGAAAATTCTGGTCCTTCTGAGATCTCTCCCTTTTCCAAGAGCTCTCTCGAGCTCCTTCTCTGCTGTGACCTCGATTGCTGACTTGGGTATTGGAGGGTCTCACCGGAGGATCCCCTCCAGTCTTGGGACTTTTTTGCAGGCCATTCGGCGCATCGAAGGTTCGTGGATCAGCCCACATCCCGACGTTCAGGACCAGTGACCGGGCATCATCAGATTGGCGCACCAAGAAGGGGAAGGAAAAGTAGCGAATATTCTCCCTGTGCTACATCTCAGTGAACCAGACCCCCCCTCTCTTTTCTTCCAGATGCCATGGTGGTGACACGAGCATAGGACGCCTCCATCAGCTGCCCAGCGGGGTTTCCCTCGCCAGCTAGACAGCAGGAGGCCAATCCCTGTTGGCCCAGATGACAACCCAAGAGGGGGGGGGGAGGGTGAATTGGGTTCTTTAAAAAATTTAAACCTTTTGAAATATTTGTTTGCTTAGTGTGAGTGAAAGTGAATGCAGATGCAAAACAAAATACAATCAATAAGATAGAGATAGAGATAGAGATAAAGGAGACACGGCAAACACAAAGATTTTATAGTGGTTCGGTGTATCCAACACCTACGTCCACTCCCAAGATTCACTTGGGTCCACACTATAATCTTCCTTGATTACAGCCGAGTTGTTTTACAAGCTCACAACTCAAACTTGTTGTTTTCCCGGGATCACAACGAACCCAGCCGGTTTTCGGGCTCACCAGCACAAAAACCCTAACACAAGCTATACCAAGCTTGTACCGAGGTAAGACTACCTCCACTAGTTCAATCCCCCAGATTGAACTAGACACAAACAAAAGAAATATTGTTTTTCAAGTACACAGCTCCTCAATGAGCAAATAATCAAGTAAATGAACAAGGTTTAGAAAAGCCTGATTTGTAGTTGGTTGGCTTTTGAGCTTTTCTTCTTTTCTTCTTCTCCTTGCTAGATTGAATCAAGCCTCAGCTCCGATTCTTCACAGTTGAAGCAGTTGAGAAGGATTGAAAAGCAAGAAACTGATCCTCTTTCTCCAATTTGGGAAATCCACCAAAACTTTGATTTGAATGCCTTGGATTCCTCTTGAGCTTTTTGGAGTGGAGTGGATTTGAGCTAGAAGGTTTTTCTCTTGAGATTCAGGCTCTCTCTTTTTCGGATTTTTGAATTGGGATTTCTCTATTTCCGTTTTTCTTCTTTGTTTTTCCGTTCTTTTTTTTGAATGATAGTCTTCCCTTTTTATAGATTTCTTTCAAACCATTTTTGGAAGAAAACTATCCGTTGGAGTGTACCTTGCAACAAAATATATCCGTTAGAAATAAAGTAAAATAGAAATATTACCGTTAGAGCTGATCTGGCAATTTGATTTTTCGTTCCAGGTGGGTTGGAGTCGACTCTAACTTTTCTGGAGTCGGCTCTAACTCGAAACACTTTAATCCGTTAATTCTGGAGTCGTCTCTGACTTTTCTGGGGTCGACAAGAAACTTTTCTGGAGTCGACTCTAACAGACCCGGAGTCGACTCTAAGTCGGGGCCAGAAAAATCAACGTTCTGTCTTTTCTGTTGGAGTCGGCTCTAACAGTCTCGGAGTCGACTCTAACTTCCGTGCCAGATACTGGAGTCGGCTCTGTGATTCTCGGAGTCGACTCTAATGTCTGCAATCTTACCTAGACATTAGATTCGATCCAGAACAAGATTTAACTCCTGATTTTGATCATTCAATCGACTTATAATCTGAAAAACTTAATCAAAATCATTAGAGCCTTCAATTGTTATACTCAAATAGTTTTGTTAATCATCAAAATCATCAATTGGGTCAACAATCTCCCCCTTTTTGATGATAACAAAAACTTTGAGTATATGCATTCAAAAAATTCATTCGAACTAAAGATTATAGTCATTTTAAAGCTTAAAACATTTTTAATGAAGGATTTGATGCCAATATTCAAAGTGAACTTTTAAAATTATGCATGAGTTCTATATAAGCCATCAATTATGAACATTTAAACTAAATGTACAGAAAATTGCAATTAAGCTTGTTGTTAAGCTCCCCCTGCATTGAATAGCTCCCCCTATATAAAAATCAAATTTTAATTGAACTGATTAAAATTTCAAGTCTCTTTCTTTTTGCATAAACAATCATTTCTCCCCTTTCTTTCTTTCTTTTTGCATATTCAACCATCTCTCATTAAAATTTCAAGTCTTTTTTTTTTGCATATTCAACCATCTCTCCCCCTTTTTTGTTATCAGCAATAAGGAGAGTATTAGATAAAGAAAGTTATTAGAGAAAAATTGTTGGTTCAATAAGACATAGGGATTCAAGCAGTCAATCATAGACAGATTTGAAAATGTGTAATTGCATTACATAAGTAAGAAACATTACATAAGTTGATTCAAGTACATTCCAAAGTGAGATACATTAGATACTCAAATTCCTAAATACAAACTATCAAGATAAAGTAAACCTGGAGAACCTAAGATACAAAAGAGTATCAAAATCAAAATCAAAGTCAGATATGTTTGAATACAATTTTCTTCAAGTGACCTATGATTTCCATTACATCATCTTTTTGAGATTTCTTAAAATTTTCAAGACAAGCTTCAATCTGTGAGACTGCAAGGTCAATGTCCTTCTTCAGTTGACCAGTTGCATGAACATAAGATCCCGAGCCATCAGCAATGCCTTCCATCCTTTCAAAGATTTTGTGAAGTTCAGCACCAAAGGATTCAACAGAATTGCTTATGGAAAAGGAAATCATGTCAAGTCTCGAGTTAAGTTCTTCTTTTAGCTGATTGAAGTCTTCTTTTAATTGATTAATCTCATGAGATCTCTGACTGTCATATTCAGCAAGCAAGGCTCTCAACTGACCAATCTGCTCATCAGAGAATCTCCCAGAAGCAGTAACAGACAGATGTGGAGGAGAGGGAACTGTGCTCGGTCCAGCTTCTGAAGGTCCAGCTGTAGATGGTCCCGCAATAAATGGATCAGGGACTGATGGTCCCGCAGTGGATGGTCCAGGGATATCTTCTACTCTGGCCTCTTCAGTTCTATCTCTCTCAGCTCTTTCTTCTCGTCCTCCTTTCATCCAGATACCATTTAACTTCTTGAAGCCCATCCGATGAATAGTAGAAATACTATAATAGTCAGTGTGCCTTAATTTCCTTAGGGGTTCATTATCCATAATTAGCACACCTTGGCTTCTAAAGATCAATGTCAGAACCATACCATATGGCAGTGTAGATCTTTTCTTTGTAGCAGCCTCTGCCATATAACCAATCATCATGCCAGCTAGGTTGACTGGCCTTCCAGTTATAATACAATCCATCAAAAGAATGTCTCGCTCCGAGACGTACTCAAATCTACCAATTTTGGGGAATAAAATTCTTCCACATATGTTGTGTAGTAACCTGAGCTCCAGATTTAATTGATTAGCAAGAATTTCCTCAAACTCGGTTACATCCCTCCCTAACATTCTTGACAATGCACCACTTCTATCATCATGCTGATATTCCATAATACCAATTGTGGGCATTTCCAACAGATTTCCAAGGATTTCAGCAGTTATTACAACTCTAGTTCCTCTTACAATACTGACTAAACCGCCTTCTCCTCTACTCAAATCATTGTAAAATTCTCTCACTAGGGCAGGATAAGTGGGGATATCTAATGAACAAATCTTTTCCCACCCCATTTCTTTTAAACATCTTCCTATTGAGAAGCCCTCCGACTCAAAGAAATCAAAGTTGACCTTCCTTCCAGTTGTGATAGTCTTACCGGCTAGTTGATCTACTTTGGGTGAAGAGGGTGAAGGAGGGGAATCTTCTTGAGTGGCCGAAGAGGAGGATGGCGAGGGTTGCCTCCGAATCGTGCGTCGCCTCGTGGGAACGGACGCTCCTCCGACGAAACCGCGCCTCTTGGGTGCCATTGAGTTGATTGGAATGTGTAATCAAAGGTTTTGAGAAGATTGGGGAGGTTGGAAAGGCTTTGGAACTCCTTGGAGGGGTTTTGGGAGACGGATAAAATGATTTGGGGTCGACTCCGCCTTTTTATTTTTGACCTAGTTCGACCTAGAGTCGACTCCCGAAAACTGGGTGTCGGCTCCGAACCAGAAAGTCTGTCAGCGCTCGAATTAGAGTCGGCTCTACAGAAGCCGGAGTCGGCTCTAATTGCTTAGACAGAACATCAAAAACTAAGGTGTCGACTCCACAAACTGTTAGAGTCGACTCTAACAGTTTCAGAGATAAAAAATCAAGTTTCAAGGATCTGAAACTATTCAAATTAATCATCAAACTCTAGATAAATGTTCCTTAGCAATTGGGGAAACAATGAATCAAGATCTAGATAGATTTCCTTATTGAATATCGAGATTTTTCAAGAAATTGATGAAATCTAGATAGTTGTTCTTAAGAGTTTCAGAAAATTATTCCAAAGGATCACAAACTCCTAATTCTCCTCTAAGATAACAAAATCTCTCTTCACTTAAGGGTTTTGTAAATATATCTGCCAGTTGTTCTTCAGTATTCACATAATCAAGACAAATTTCATTATTGGCAACATGTTCTCTTATAAAGTGATATCTAATTTCAATATGCTTTGTTCTTGAGTGTTGAATTGGATTTTTAGTTAGATTGATTGCACTTGTATTATCACATCTTATAGGTGTCTTATCAAGTGTGATACCATAGTCTTCAAGTTGTCTCTTAATCCATAGGATTTGAGCACAGCAACTTCCAGCTGCAACATATTCTGCTTCAGCAGTAGATAATGCAACCGAATTTTGCTTTTTGCTAAACCATGAGATTAAGTTACTTCCTAAAAATTGGCATGCACCACTTGTGCTTTTTCTATCTAACTTACATCCAGCATAATCAGAATCAGAATAAGCAATCAGATTTAATGTTGAGTCTCTAGAATACCATAAACCTACATTTTTTGTTCCACTAAGGTATCTAAGAATTCTTTTAACAGCAATTAAATGTGATTCTTTAGGTTCAGACTGAAATCTAGCACATAAGCAAACAGCAAACATTATGTCTGGTCTACTTGCAGTTAAGTAAAGTAGGGATCCGATTATACCTCGATAATATTTTTGATCAACCTTCTTACCTTCTTCATCTTTGTCCAGCTTGCATGAAGGACTCATTGGTGTTCCGAGGGGTTTGATTGATTCCATACCAAACTTCTTTAGAATTTCTCTTGTGTACTTTGTTTGGTTGATAAAGATTCCCTCTTTGCTTTGTTTGATTTGGAGTCCAAGGAAGAAATTGAGTTCTCCCATCATGCTCATTTCAAATTCTCCCTGCATTAACTTAGCAAACTCTTGACATAGAAGATTGTTAGTAGCACCAAATACAATGTCATCAACATAAATTTGAACTACAAGTAAATCTTTATCTTTTCTTTTCAAAAACAATGTTTTATCAACATTTCCTCTTGTAAAATCATTTTCAATCAAAAATTTACTTAGTCTATCATACCAAGCTCTAGGTGCTTGTTTCAAACCATATAAAGCTTTGTGCAATTTAAAAACGTGATTTGGAAATTCATGATCTTCAAATCCCGGTGGTTGTTCAACAAATACTTCTTCATTTATTAATCCATTTAAAAATGCACTTTTGACATCCATTTGAAATAAATTAAAGTTCATGTGACATGCAAATGCAAGTAATAGCCTAATGGCTTCTAATCTAGCTACAGGTGCAAAGGTTTCATCAAAATCAATACCTTCTTCTTGATTATATCCTTTTGCAACTAATCTAGCTTTGTTTCTAATTACTATGCCATTTTCATCTAGTTTATTTCTAAAAACCCATTTTGATCCTATAACAGAATGATCTTTAGGTCTTTCACTAATGTCCATACATTATTTCTAGTGAATTGGTTTAATTCTTCTTGCATAGCTAACATCCAATTATTATCTTTTTCAGCTTCTTCAATGGTTTTAGGTTCAATTTGAGAAACAAATGCAAGGTGATTACTAATATTTCTCATAGATGATCTAGTTCTTATTCCTTGAGATGGATCACCTATAATCAATTCCTTGGGATGACTATAAGCGTATCTCCAATCTCTTGGTAGATCTACATCATTATGATTAGTATTAATAACATCAGCATTAGGCGAATCATTATCTTTAGCTTCTTGTTCATGATCTGAAGATACATCAATATTAAGTTTTTCAAGATTGTTTTCGAGAATGTTTGTATCTTCCTCATCATCAATCCTTTTGGAACTTGATGCTAAAGATTCATCAAAAACTACATGAATAGATTCTTCAACAATTAAACTTCCTTTATTGAACACTCTATATGCTTTACTAGTTGTTGAATAACCTAAGAATATTCCTTCATCAGATTTTGCATCAAATTTACCTAAGTTATTTTTACCATTATTATGAATAAAACATTTACAACCAAATGCATGAAAATATTTAATGTTGGGTTTTCTATCATGCCATAATTCATAAGGTGTTTTCTTTAAAATAGGTCTTATTAATGCTCTATTTAGGATGTAACATGCTGTGTTAATAGCTTCCGCCCAAAAGTATTTCGGGAGTTTACTTTCACATAGCATGGTACGGGCCATGTCTTCTAGAGTTCTATTTTTCCTTTCAACTACTCCATTTTGTTGAGGGGTTCTTGGTGCAGAAAAATTATGATTAATACCATTTTCATTGCAAAAACTTTCAAATAAGTGATTTTCAAATTCAGTTCCATGATCACTTCTTAGAGACACTATGGTAGTGTTTTTCTCATTTGTTACTTTCTTGAAGAATTTCAGGAATATCGAGAAAGTCTCATCTTTGTGAGCTAAAAACATTACCCAAGTGAATCTAGAGTAATCATCTACTATCACAAGACCATATTTCTTTCCTCCTAGACTTGTGGTTCTAGTTGGTCCAAAAAGGTCCATGTGAAGTAGCTCTAATGGCCTAGAAGTTGAAACAACATTTTTAGATTTAAAAGAACTTCTCGTTTGTTTTCCAAACTGACATGCATCACATATTTTGTTATTTTCAAAATCTATTTTAGGTAGTCCTTTTACTAAATCCATTCTAATTAGTTTTGAAATCAGGTGTGTGCTTGCGTGACCTAATCTTCGATGCCACAACCAACCAATCTCATTCATATTAGCATTATTAGCAACTAAGCAATGATTATTAGTAGACAAATTGTCTAAGTCAATCAAGTATACATTGCCATTTCTATTTCCAATAAAAACAATGCTATTATCAATGGGATTAGCAACTGTGCATATAGAAGATTCAAATGATACTTTAAAACCTTTGTCACATAATTGACTAATGCTAATTAAATTATGTTTCAAACCATCAACATATAAGACATTTTCAATATATGTGGAGGGAGTTATTTGAATGTTACCAACCCCAAGATTTGGCCTTTGCCATTATCCCCAAATGTAACTACTCCTCCTCTTTTGCTTTCGAGGGTGATGAATTGATCTTTGTCACCCGTCATGTGCCTTGAGCAGCCGCTATCAAGATACCACTTTCGCTTTGATCTTTTGGCCGCAAGACACTCCTGCAAAGATGATCAAGTCTTATGTTTAGGTACCCAAGCTTTCTTGGGTCCTTCATGGTTAGTAGCAATAAAAACTGTTCCTTTTGGAACCCATATTTTCTTTCCTTTAATATTTAAGTTTTTATTAGGTTTTAGAATTTTACATTCATAAGATTTATGT